>WTXF01000510.1:0-16302 GCA_022496215.1 Russula brevipes | reverse complement strand
CTATGGGCCCCACTACGCTCCTTTCCACTGACCGTATCGTCCCCATATTTTCGCCCTGCCTCGCTGCCATCCGACTGAGTCGTCCCCAAGCTGTCACTGACCCGTCGGCGTGCCAATGCCCATCGCACCCTCCGCGGCACCATCTCAAACGATGATTCAGCAGTGCAACGCCCCTTGGACTCCCGCATGCGATTTAGGTGCGCGATCCCAAGAGTGGTGCAAGGGCATAAACCACAGCAGAAATCGAGATTGGGGACGATGTGCACCGCACCGGCAAATTCAGTATCATAAATCAGCAGGCTTGAGTGCCGCTGGGAGTCAGCAAACACCTTGGGTTGAAGCTGGCTTCACGCCGGGCCGAAGTACTCAACGTGCCGACCTGTCATCAAGGTACCGCTGCGCCTGACCTGAGAACATCTGTTCCTTGTTACGTGGCTTGTTCAGGGCCTGAGTGGCGGTCTTGTGCACAGGCCGCCTCCATATTGTTGCTGGGGTGCGCCCATCATTGTCCATGCTCTGATCGAAGCCCCACAGAGCCTCTCGGGACAGCATAAAAGATCGAAAAACAAGACCAGAACTGCGGTGCATATCTCGACGATTCTGGCTTGGGTATGCTTCTTCTACAGCACTGTGAGCAGCGCCCACTCCCTTGCATCTCTACATACGGCGTCACACGATAAGGCAAGGGGGATACATGTGCAGCGAGGATCAACGAAAAAGCTTCTCTTCTGATCTCGGGACCCGGGCCAGTATGCTATGGTAACGATGGATTTGACAGGTCGTCGGGCTTTGCATTGGGATATATTGGACATTAATTGACCTATATTCAGCCTCGGCTTTTCTCTTTCTGCCTGCTGCAGGCTGCTGGGCCTGCAAGCTGGTTTCTACAGCCACTCAACTGTGCACATTACGTCCATATCCCCACTTGTTCCACGGCTCAAGTGGTGGCCTTTTACATATGACTCCATATGGTTCGAGTACGTTCTGTGGTAAGGGTGTATTGGTATTTATGTGTGCTCTAATCTAGGTCCCATTTGTGGAGTCCCTGAGGCTCTGGGTAGCTGGGTACGTCGAACGAAAAGTCGAAAAAAAAGACACGAACCAGATACACACCTCGACAGTCCTGTCCCAGAAATGCCTCTTTTCGCTTCCGGGACTCTGCACATCTCGACAAGCAACGTCGGGTAGAGCGACACCAAGCAGGATACATGTGCAATGAGGAATGACAAACGTGAGATGCTTGTCTTCCGAGTGAGCTCGGGACTCAGTCACAGTGGACTATGGCAACGACGGTTTCGACAGCGCGACAATATGTGATAAAATACCCGTGAGAACGCATTAGGTTAAGCTTTGTGTTGTGGTGGTGTTGTGGGTAGGTCTTCTACCATCAACAGATGACTGCTCACATGCGCTCACAAGCTGTGGTTCCCTCCGGCATCTCTCAAATTCAGCCCAATGTCTTCGTGATGGAGAATTCCTTACCTTCTTCCAGAATTGGTATCTAGTTCCCTGGTTTAGCCCTGCCGTAAACCTTTTGCGCAGCATCCATCAATGATTAGGCATATTCAGCTGTGCTCAATTTAGTTTCGTCGGTTTCAACCATGCTGTACCCCTTTCGTGCTATCCGTCTCAGGCTGGGTCTATTTAGCGATGCTTGGTCGTAGCTGCCTGGGTCACATCTTTACCCTGCACCAGTGATCCACCACCACGTCGTGATCAGCATGTCGATCATGAACATCACGTCAATCTTGTTTGGTCTCACATGCGAGGCGTTCCTTCATGGTACATTCATCCCCAGCACCGGCGAGATAATTCAATTGCTCATTTCTGTTTAGGTTGTCACACGATCCTATTCGTTGTCTCTGTCTATCTGATGGTCAAGCGTTCCCACGACCGGACCAGTGTCAACAAACACATTCTCATCATCAGTGTATTCTTGTACTTGTCTTGCACTGCTCACTTTGCCCTTGAGTTCACCTCCTACACACTCATGGTATGTACCACACTGCTTCAACATTACGCACACTTTGAATACTCGCCGCAGGAACACACAGGCCCGGAACTGTCAAGGAAGGAGAGAGCAGTGCGCATCGCAGCTGATGTCCTCATCATAGTCACAGATTTCATCGGGGAACTCATCCTCGTCTACCGCTGCTGGTTGTTGTGGTCCAGGAACTATTGGGTCATCATCCTGCCGATTTTTACTGCGATTGTGAGCCTAGGTAATTCATGTGACACTTTTCCCAAGCTTCCACTTACAGGACTACGTTCGTTGCAGTGTGTGTCAGTGTGACCCTTAACCTTGTCCCGCCGATCTATCCGACTCGGAATGGCACCCCCCTCTCTACTATTAAGCGAGCAGGGTTTAGTCTCTTGTTGTGCACAAACGTGCTTGTGACCGCCCTCATTATTGCCCGTATCTGGTACCTTTCCCTCGCAAGACACACGATGTGCTTGGTGGGCGCTTCCCAACGGGAACAGGTCGGGCTGCGATTGACGTAATCATCGAGAGCGGCTTGCTCTATCTTGTCGTGCAGCTCATTTTCGTCGTCCTCTTCGCCATCGGGCACCCCGCACAGGCATCGTCGCGGCAATAGCCGTCCAGATCTACGTAGGTGGTGGTTACTTGAATGAAAACTGCGATAAATCAATCGGCCATGCAGGGTATCGCACCGGTACTAATTATCATCCGCGTTGCTTGTGGCTTGTCAACAATGCCGACCGAATTTATGTTCAGCACAGCTGGATCGGATTCAAAGCACGCATCCCCGCAAGTGATATTAGGTTCAGCGTAGCTGCATATTCGGACGTTGGACAGTGCCTGGCGGGCGAGAATCCTGTGTCTCAGCAGATCAGTACGGAGTCCGATGTGCCGTTGGAAATATTACCTCTGTGTAATGGGTTTGTGGTAATGGTTATGACTCTTCGTTCAGTTATGTGACAATAGACAGCAGCTGTATCCCCGCGGACCCCGCCCCTATACTATTTCTCCTACATACTTTACTTCACTTACGACACTTCTTTGACGCTGACTACTTGGAGTGTGGTGTTATTGACGGACTCTCGCAACTCTTTGGTATGAGGTCCGAGTCAGCGTTGACTGCTGCCCACGGAAACGCCGACACATACATTCGTTTCATGCCGTCCGAGCCTCGGCTTCGGCTTGTCTACCCGCCGCCACGTGTCATCCGTTTCAGCCGCCTCCGCCTTTTCATAGCATTTTCAATTTCGCGCCGTCTTTCCATGTTCACGATTCACGAACTTAAGCCCTGCCCTTTGTTCCGGAGCCTCCCTGCCATCCTGAACATCCCTGTGACTGCCCACTCGACCCCGCAACCATTTTCTCTACGACGACGTGATTCGCTGCCTGGACACCTTGTTGCACCACCATTGACCCATATACACCACACGTCGTACAGTCATCGGTTCTTGAAGTCCTTTCACTCTTGCATAATTCATGGCCTATGCGTTCCCTCCAGAGATTTTCTCGATGGAACCTTGTCCCTCTCTGCTTGCTCTCTTCCCTACTCTCCGCCGTCAAATTTTCCGCGAGTCCCAGGAACTATCCAACTGGAGGAATGGCTAGATATAACATTTTTTGGCAAATCCTCCACCCTTTGTGTATGCAGTCGATACACGTACGTCTTCACGGAAGGCTCCCTCAGCGCCGAAGCGTTGCGATAAGATAGTGTCTCGTTAAGTAGCCCATCAAGTAGTGTTCAGCTATGAGTTGAGAACTGTAACGGACGAGACGATAGTATAGCTGGTATTGAAATGCTGATACAGAAATGACACGCTGTACCCATCGGATCATGCAAGTACATTATCCCACACAGTTCTCCGAGTCTCACCTTGTCCAATGTGTCCGGGGCCCCTCTCACCACTTGAATTTAGGCACCTCTCGAGCAGTGCGAGACAAGGAGGAGCGAGAGGTTCAGTCAGCCTTTGAACTCCCCACATGTTATTTCGGTGCGCAATCCATGAGCGGAGTAGGGGCATAAAACCCACAGCAGATTTCGAGATTGGGGACGCTGTGCAATCGCACCGCAAATTTCAGAGTCGTCAACCGTGTCAATGTCAACCAGCCAGCTTGAGTTACCGCCGGGGTGGCGGTGTGGAGTTTACGCCGGGCCGAGGCACTCCGTCGACGTACCAACCTGTCGCCAGGTTACCGCTACCGCTACGCCCGACCTGTGAACATCTGTTCCTCGTTACGTGGCTTATCACAGGCCTGGGTAAAGTGGTCTTGTACGCAGGTCGCCTCCATATGGTTTCCGGGGTGCGCCCATAATCGTGCATGCTTTGATCGACGCCCCACAGAGTCTCTTCCAAGTCGGAAAACGAGTCCCAGACCGGCACACCTTGGGAATGCTTTTTTTATATCGTCTCGAGCAGCGCCCGGCACTCCCGTGTGTCTCTGCATACAGCATCGCACAGAGCAGCCGATAGGGCGAGAGGGGTACGTGCGCAACGAGGATTAACGAATGTCGGAAGCTTCTCTTCTGATCTCGGGACTCGGCCTAGTGGGCTATGGCAACGATGGCTTTTGACAGCCCGGCGCGTTATGGAGGAGTGATAAATTACTCGTGAGAACTGCTTTCCTCGCATCAGGCTAAAGGTCCCTCGTTTTTGGATAGGTCCCCTACCCACCATCAGCAAGTGCCCTGTTCGCGTCCCATGCGGCGCCCTCAAATCCACCACGACACCCTTGTCTTCATTCAGGTTCCGGATTGGTTCCCCGGTTCGAGCCAAGCCGTACCCCTTTTTTTGCGGTAACCGTCGTTGGCTGGATCTATTTAGCGATGCTCGGTTCTAGCTGTCTGCATCACAACTCTCCCCACACCAGTGGCCTATCACATCGTGATCAACATGTTGTCTCCCAAAGTCGTGTTGGCCTTGTTCGGTCTCACATGCGAGGCGTTCCTCTATGGTAAAGTCATTCCCAGCACCGGCGAGACAAGTCGATTGCTCATTTCTGTTTAGGTTGCTACACGATCCTCTTCGCTGTCTCTCTTCATCTAATGTCCAAACGTTCACACGACCGGAATCGTATCAATAATCACATTCTCATTATCAGTGTATTCTTGTACTTGTCTTGCACTGTTCACTTCGCCCTCGAGTTCACCTCCTTCTACGCATTCATGGTATGTACCACACTGCATCCAGCTATACAATACTTGAACATCCGCTGCAGCAAAACACAGGCGTGCGGCTGTCCAAAGACCAGAGAACCGTGGTCCTTACGGCTAATGTCCTCATTGCAGTCACGGATTTCATTGGCAAACTTATCCTCATCTACCGCTGCTGGTTACTGTGGTCTAGAAATTATTGGATCATCATTTTGCCGAGTTTTACTGCGATTGCAAGCCTAGGTACTCATTAATGACAAATTTTGCGAGCCACCCGCTTACTGACCACGTCCGGTTACAGTGTGTGTTGGTATAACCATTCACTTTGTGCTGCCATTGGACCGGATTTCAAACCGCCGCAATCCTTTTGTATTTTTGGGCCTAGCAGGCTTCATTCTTCCGCTGTGCACCAATGTGCTTTTGACCACCCTCATCGCTGCCCGCATCTGGTACCTTTCCCCTCGCAAGCCGCACAACGCGCTTGGCGGGCGCTTCCCGACCGGAACAGGTCGGGCTGCGATCAACGTGGTCATCGAGAGTGGCATGCTCTATCTCGTGGTGCAGCTCATTTTCGTCGTCCTCTTTTACATGAGGCATCCTGCCCAAGCCGTCGTCGCGATGATAGCCGTCCAGATCTATGTACGTGATGGTTACTTGAAGCGAAAAACTAACTTTTGATCAACCGGGCATGCAGGGTATCGCACCGGTGCTCATCATCATTCGCGTTGCTCTTGGCATGTCGAGCACGCCATCCGATGCGCTTCACAGTGCGGCCAGATCGAATTTGAGGCATGTGCCCACGCAAGTACGTATTGGCTACAGCACGACTACATACTCGGATGGTGGCGAGCGCCTGGCCGCCGACTCGGACGTCCCTGTGTCTCCGATCAAATCAAAATCTGATGATGAGGGTCTGGGCTCAACGGTGAGCTCCATGGAAAATACTTCCCCTGCGTAATGGGGTGATGGGTTATGCAAGGGGATTGCTTTTTGATTCGCATCAATGATAATGTAATAATGGATCAGGTATCCATATTCTGGTCGTATTTTGGTTCGACGCTGCTTTGCGAGCAGGAGTCGAACCAGAAACCCATTGTATCCCTTCTTCGTGTACCACTTTCCTTGCGTACTATCTTCACGAGACGTCTTTGATGCTACCTATTTGGTTTTGGGATTTTATGATGTTTATGACAAAGCCTGGCAGCTACACACTATGTACATCCGAACACGGACACTGTTTTGGGAATTATCTTACGAATGAGAATACCCGGGTATAATGGGGAAGCAGTTGACAGACGTGGTTCGATAAACGCATCAATGAGATAGGTGGGTGTATCAAGTAACATTCAGACATCGAGTAGAAAACTGAGGTGAGAATACCTGGAATTAAAGGCTGGTGACATGACTGAAAAGTAAGAACACACGACCTGAGTTTACCTTGCGATTCCTTAGCCTTGTGTGTCAAGACGGAGGTAAAACAACCACCGACCAGCGAAGCGACGTTACAGTCGCAATGAGCTCTCCCATGATCTCACAGCTGCACCGGGAAAATATTATTGCCGAAATAGCTGTCTTTACGTAAGCCGTACTGTACCCGCCGGTGCAACAGAATCCTTGACAGAATCAACCCGGCTCCAGTATTGGGTCCCCTTGCCACCAGGACTGATGGCCCCTCCGAAGGTTTCAAGTTGCAGATGCGGGAGCATTCAACACATCCTTAGGAAGAGTCCGATGGACCGCAAGGTTTACGTAGGTTTTCAATGCAAGCACCCTCAAGGGCCTCAACGGCTGCTGACTAGCACTGCCAGCCCAGTGTAGGTCAGGCAACGATCAACGACTCGGAACTTCCAGATGTCAGTCTCCTAGAGACATTCGATTCTTATTTGGACAACACATACAAAGTTGGGAAACATCATGGATGGTGTGCAGAAGGTGTTTGCATCATCACGTCGCCTGAACCTACGACTTCTTTGCTGAAGAGGAAGATCAGTGAGAGAGATGGCTGAAATATCTGGCCGGCATGCCCTTTGTGTTCCAGAAACGGATGACTCTGCGAGGTGGGGAGCGGAGCTGGACAACATCGCCGCCTCACTCGTACTCGAGCATCCCGACTCATTCTTGGGTAGATCCACCTCAAGTTTGCAAACACTCCGACTGATGGATATTGCATTCCGGCAGGGAACTTGCTTTTGTCTGCCAGTGACCTCGTCCATCTCACACTTAAGGACCTTCCCCATTAGAGGCGTATTTCGCTCGAGTCGGTGGTCACCTGCTCGTCCTCTTTGAGGGGGCTCGAAAGACTTTGGTTTGGATCCCAATCGCCTCGATCTCGCCCCGACCAAACACGTCCACCTCGACAGACATCAGTCGGGAGCGATGTGGCGACTTGAAGCATTGACGAGCGCTGCTCGGGAATATGTGCGGTCAGCTTCCTCGCAGTCGCCCTCAGATCCGTGTTTGCCTTTCCGGACCTGTCCAGAAGATAGAGAAGAACTTGCCCGCTTGACCACCGGTCGGCCTTGATCGGGCTGTACTTCGACTTCTCCTCAATCTCGGGCGCCATCCAACCCTTCGTCCCGCATTGGCCATCGACCAGCTCGTCCTCGTCCTTTACTTTCATAGCGACATCGAAGTCGATGATTTTCAGGCAAAACTTCCTGTCGACAACAAGGTTTTCGGGTTTGATGTCCCTATGGGCGATAAAGAACTTGTGAAGATACGCGACGCCCTTGATGAGGCCCCAACAGACTTGAGTGACCTTCTCACCGAGTTTGTCAGGTGCGAGCGAGACACAAGCCGCGATGGTACTCATTGTTGGGAGGATGGCCCACGACGTCGATCGTGTCTGGAACGACTCGTGCAACGCGATAATGTGTTCGCACTTCGACTGGAAAGTATTTAGAAGCTTGAAGATCTCAATCTCGTTCGATTCCCCGTGAACTTTCTTCGCGATGAATTTCTTGCTCTGGTCCGACTGATGATATACGATGAGGATGTGAGACGGCATCTGCAGGTCAAGCGTCAGCGCGGCGCATAAGTAGAAAGGGGTTGCCGCACATTGAAAAGCGGCTTCATTATTACAGATCCAGTTTCATCCTCGATGTCTTGCGGTTCCACCTCATAGCCGTGTGCTCTGAGCTCTGCGCAGTCTGTACCTCTGCCTTCAGCACCTCCACCTGCGCCTGGATCACCGACATTATTGTCACGTTTCCTCTTGGTCCCCCTCGCCGTACCATCCTTGGTAGTAAACGACTTCATTGGATGTTCGTTCTTATGTTTCTTGATCACGTTTTGTAACTTTTTAATGTTTGCATCCGCGTCTCTGACTTCCTCCTTGTCCCTTTCCAGCATGTCACGAAGGTTGTACAATTGGCGTACAAATTTGGCGCGGCCTTCCGAGGAGTTCAACCAATCGTTGGTTTCAAGACAACAAAGAGCCTACGACGACTGAGCCTGCGAGCTTAGTTATATACAAACTCCAACATACCTCTTCGTCATTCGGATCCTGAAACAATGAAAAGCGGGTTACTTTGCCATCGTCCCAGATATACATGGCAAAAAGTACAAAGTCCTTTTTCTCCTTGAACCGGTCCAAAAATCGATTTGCAAACCGAACGACGACGGCACCCGTCAAAAGCATCCGACAAAGATCCCCGGGGTATTCTTGCTTGTATGTCGAATTAACCTCCACGAGGAGTCGAGGAAGCTTTGATATCGAGACGAGAAAGTCACTACGAGGCGTGTACGTGCGGAATTCCCTATCCATGCGATTGGAATCGGCTGGACCCTTCACGATAAGATTGAAACTCCACGAATGTTGACCTCTGTAGAGATGACGATAAATCGAAAGCAACAGATGCAAGCAAGTGGGCACGTACGTTACAGCAGTGACAGGTCCTACCGCATCTGCGGTGAGATAATGGAAGAACATCCCATCCGCCAACCCTTTCTTTAAGGTACCTCCCGATCTGTCCCTCCAAAGTCGTTCCCAATCATGGGAGGCAATATATGCGAGATGTATCACCTCGGAACGCCTGGCAAGCTTCTGAGGTTCACTTTCCCTTTCAGGGGTAGATCCCTCTGCTGACACGTCTTCGATGGTGCTCCCCCCGAAATATGTGTTCACAAATGAATCGTTGTAGATGAATAGCGAGACCAACGAAGCCAGAGGCAGAGCAGAATGGCCGTCAGATACCTACATTGACCCATCAGCATCAAAAGAGTAGTCAAGGAGAACAACACACATTAGGGTCCAGACCGCGCTTGCTATCCAATTCTCGTTCGATCTTCACGACAAAGTCTGGGACTGGTAGCCGATTAAAATGATTCGTATCTCTACGGAATATACTTATCCCATTCTCGTCGATATCGGATTTCTCAAAGGGTCCCCACTTTTTCACCTTGATGAAAATGTCATCGTATTCTCGGGTGAGTTCCGTGTCAATAACAGCAGGCTGGTCACCTTCAGGCAGCGCATTCGTCAGATATTCTGAGCTTAGGGTGAAGAGACGTATGAAGAACGCACCCGCGTTAAGATTCGGGCTACCTACTCCACTCGGCAGACTGATAAAAATGTGTAGGCTATCGGGAGGTGGCTCGCGCCATACTTGAGAAATCTTTTTATGTGGAGGTAACTTCAATTTGTCATTGGCATCGGGCCGATATTCGCCACGCTCCATCTCGACCATCACCACATCAAACTCCACATCAACCTGCGGATGTCGTAAGCCAGCAGAGGCCATTCGTTAATACATTAATGTTCAAATAGATATCATGACATAGCACACCTTCCAGAGAGTGAGATCGACAGCGTTAAGTCCGGCGAACATTCTAGACCCCTCCTTATAGATTCTTTCTTTCAGCGCGTGAATGGATGTAGTTGACGGGGCTTCGACAGAAAAAGGGGACACATCTCCTTCGAGAATGCACCAGAGTGTGTACATTGTCTCGGACATTTAGTTACGACAGATGTAGTTCGTGGGAGTGTCGTGGAAAGGGTTAGGGGTTAGGGATTGGTTTGCGGTGTGGCGATTTATAATAGCAATCAACAATGTGTCACAGAACTCGTGGGAAACTGTATCCTTTCAAATCAGTGTCACGTGCTATTGCAATACCAGCCACCGGGAACTTCGTCATTCCCAGGGTCTTTCCTTTTCGGCCAATCCGACCAATCCGACCAATCACGACCAATCGACCAATATTTCGACCAATCCTGACCAATCCTCATGTGACCTCCGGCGTCTCTTCTTCCGTCCGTCCGAGTCTCCCTTCCCTCTCCCTCTGAATGACCTGTTGGTGCCAGTGGCCGCCCTGGCTGGCTTCCCTCTTGACTGGTTGACTGGTTGTCCGCTTGACCTGCATCTGGCCTGCAGAACCTCCTTCACCGTTTTCGCAGGCAGCTGCACACTTCTGCGCAGTCACCACCAACCTACATAACTACGTGCATGACTAGGCCTGAGCCAGACTCAGGTGAGTTCTCTCGTGGTCTCAAACTCTCCCCAATGCGTTGACCTGACCCCCCCAGTCCCTCCATCCCTTTGGCCAACCCGTGCGACACCATACCTGTTGTCACGGGCCTGGGAATTGATGACATCAAGAGGGACACTGCTACGACTACGCCTGGATGCCCCCCTCCTTGTTCTTGACTCAGTGGGGCTCGAAATCGTGAAGATCGGCCACTGCTGTGGCCCAGGATAGGAAGGTGAGTGGGCACCTGTATCCTTGGTGTCCTGGATTGACTGAGTGTCGTGGCTGTGTATCTTTGCGGTGCGTGGCGATATCACCCGCACCCTCTATTCTGGCCCTGGGCTCCCTCGGCAACGCAATGCCCTCCGAGGAGTCGCCCCCTTGAGACCACGGGTAAAGCGGCCGTCTCGGGGCGGCCTGCTCTGCATCCTGTGCCCCTGCGAGCTTGGGCCTGAGCCCGAGCAGCGGCTGCTGCCACTGCAGCAGGCTCCACCAAGACCACAGGTGGCGCCTCTACAGAGTGGCCCGCTCCGCCTCGGTCGATCGTTGTTGTGCAGGCCAGTTGGCCTTGCACACAGCTTCGACCATGGGGAGTTGCGGCCGACCTTGCCCTTGGACTCGGAGCTCCTCCAGCAAATCTGCCGCCTCCGCACCCTTAGGATGTGCACGAGCGGCCTCGTTTTCATCCGGGTTGGCCTCGCCCAGCACCAACAGGTCGATTTCGACCGCCCAAAAGTCCGCGCCATCAGCCCATGGTGGTGCGTGCCGCCTCCGCACCCTCAGGATGCACGCGAGCGGCCTCGTTTTCATCTGGGTCGGCCTCGCTCAGCCGCGCCATCAGCCCATGGTGCGTGCCGCCTTCGCACCCTCAGGATGCGCACGAGCGGCAACAGGTCGATTTTGACCGCCCAAAGTCCGCGCCATCGGCCCATCGTGCGCACCACCATTCGCATTCATCGCGCCAGTTTGCATTCATCACGCGGTGCTCTTGTACCTTAGAATGATGTATTGTAACTCTACCACTACTCGAAATCACAAGTACAGTTAGTTGCAGGTCAGAGAGTGGGTGCATCCTGCAGGCAATGCAGGTGCAGGAATCGACGACCATCCCTCTCGTCAACCCACTGGGATGGGACAGCGTCGCTGAGTTCTAGGTGTGAGTATAGTGGGAATGTGATGCTCATGAGCGTTATTTTGAGGCACTGGCTGATCAGGGAAAGGAAAGCTTGGTGCTCAGCGGGCAAACTTGCTGTTTGACCAACGCTGTCCGCGTGTGCTTCTACTGTACAGGGGATCCGACTCAATTCCACGGGTCGGGTTGGACCGCTGACCAGCACTGACCAAGCAACGTAAGGGGAAACCCCCTGGGCAGGGGATCCCGAAAGCGTCCGCAAACCCCCTGGGACAAGCGGGATCGCACCTCCGGTGCAATCCCCCTTGCCATCACCAATTTGCCCAGCCACCACAGTACCATAGGGAAGCATGGACGTGGAGTCGTGGACCCGACTCATTCAGTGTTTTACGGAGAACTTCTGTGGCTCTTCACAAGCTTCA
Source organism: Russula brevipes (assembly GCA_022496215.1). NCBI lineage: Eukaryota > Fungi > Basidiomycota > Agaricomycetes > Russulales > Russulaceae > Russula > Russula brevipes. The sequence goes on along the minus strand of WTXF01000510.1, from coordinate 4,153 downwards.
CCTCCGGGCGGAATGTGCCTCGTCGTCAAATACAACCTGCCCCCTGCCCCAATCTCCTATTCCCCCCATCGGATCGAGACCCGGACTTCGCGAAGCGCCTGCAAACTCTGCTTGATGTCCTCGCCAGTATCTCAGTCTGGGAGAAGAAAAATGTTGCTGCTACTTCCGTCCAGTTAACCCAGGCTGGCGACACGCTCGCCACCCACCTCTACGTCGTCTTCAACTCCTCCAATGAACATTCGCGTCAGAGCTGCCGCAGCCACCTCTGGGACGTCTTCGAATCCCTCAGGGGTGTGGAGCACTGCCCCTCGCCAGCCGATGGGTCTCCAAAGATCATGGACAAAAGGTTCATTGATGACATCGCCAAGATCAGCAGCAGTTTACACACATTCTCGTGGGAGGTTTTCAAGCACCGCGTCATCAAACACAGGGAGAAATTGGAGAGCATCACCAGCCTTGTTGCGCAATATCCTGACAACGCTGAAAAAACAGCTTTATCTTCATTTTTCAATAATCTCAAAACGATCCTTAATGTGATGGATCGTCCCGAGAGCGCTGATACGGTGTCACCTATGTTTACAAAGTTGCTTCGCCAGATGTACGCGGTTTGGGTACGAAAGAATCTCATCACGGAACATGATTCGGGGAATGAGCACTTGACGGTGCTTGGTCGATTCGACCTGGTTAATGGTGCGTTCTCCCAAGCGTGCCGCGAGTCTTTCTTTACCTAACATCGTTCGTAGCGAATGAGATAGGTTTCAGCGTTCAACGCTGGGCGCTCAAAATCATGTCGTACACGATCGCCACAATTCGCCTTTTCAGCCTCACCCAATCTCGCCGCCTTCGTCCTATTCTACAAGGAGAATTTGATATCACAGTCCTTGAATCCCCGCCCCCCCAACCCCCGTATGCTTGCGATATGACTAAGAACACCATTCACCGAGCACTCGATATGGCTCTCGCACTACCTCCTTCCATCCGGGCAGACGAGAAGGATTGCGACGCATTCGTTGACCATACTTGCAGGAATGCAATCGAGCCTTACCAGGTGTATCGACCTTTTCCCATCATTCATGCCGAGCTTGCCATGCTTGCTTTTATCAAAGCAAGCGCCATCGCGGCTGCTCCATATATCGGAGTTTCGAAACTCTCGTGTCTCATGTGTTCAAGTTACATCGACTCCTACTCGCAGATAGTCACCGATGCGATCTCCGTCAGAGGCTGCCACGGAAAAGTGTACCCATCCTGGGCTTGGCCAACAATGATTGATACCCATCATGATGAGAGGATTCGTTCCATCTTCCTTGGGAAGATGAGGCAGGCGCTGAGGCAGGATTTCGAGCGGTTCACGGAGTATCAAATGATTCGTCGCAAGTCAGACAGTAGTGTGGAGTCGATGAGTGAAGGCCAGGAGACGGAGATGGAAGAAACTATGAAGGAAGTGCATGACTTTTATGGTTTGTAGCATTGTCTGTGAGAATGTGTTCAGGAACTGATTGTGATCGCGGGTATGTTTTTCCATAACTGTACCTGTACCCGCCAACACCGTAACTGTGTATAAACCTGTACCAAATATATACGGTGTCACCGTGTCACCACCCTTTCTTACATTCATAGCTCGTAGATCTTTTTAAAACAACTACTGTTGGGAGAGCAATCCGGAGTAACTTAGTAACCGGGAAATACTCCGATAGGCGGCGGCGATAGCGCCCATTAAGGGACAAGTCGGTATATATAGTTACCAAACCTCGCATTAGGGGTTAATAGACGCATCGTCCCTTTCCCTCACACGTTCACTCAGTGGACGAAATATCAATTCTGTTCTTATAGTCGGTGGTCGCCTGCTCGTCCTCTTTGAGGAGGCTCTATAGAGTTTGGTTTGGATCCCAATCGCCTCGATCTCGCCCCGACCAACCAAGTCCACCTCGATGCCCCCGCACTCAGCCGATTCTGCATAACATTTCTTCATGGACCTCACCTTGGTCACTCCCCATTTCAAGCACTTTATCGTCCCTGTAAAAGTATTCGAGCCGTTTGAGGCAGCCCGGGTGAGGTTTGACACATCGCTTATACGCCAGTCAGGCCAGCCGTATGTTTCAACCTCGGAGAGATGTCTACATTATGTGAGTAACGTTGTCCGATGTTGGTCTCTCGGCCTCGAACTTGTTCAATCTGTCCACGGACTCCTTTCGCAATATTCTCTCCTGAAGCACCGCGAGAAGCTCAGTTTACCCAAAATTCCCCACACGCGATTTGGGTGTCCGATCCCAAAACACTGCCAAAGCACGCGCGTTCTGGCCTCTGGCCTCTCTTGCCTCATTCATCATACATAATCACGAGTGAAAGTGTCTCGTTGCATTCCCGATACCAATCTTTCCGTGACTCCCAGCGCATCGACTCAGCCGAGGACGTGTCCTTGTCGTAAACCGGACGTTATCAGTGAGCACCCAACACAATAGCTTGACCTGCGCACACGCATGGGTGGCAACGGCTGGTCTGTTTCATATCTTGAGCGATACAAGCGGGACTCGGAGCCGCTCTGATCCTTTTGTTGGATTTGGACACTCTGTCTGCCGATCAGACACGTATCCGCTATCAAACGTCAAGATAGGGTCGCTCCGTCTGGGGCGGGGGTTGTGCTCTTGTGCAGTGGACATAGTCCATGCAGCTGATGCGTCGACCACGCTCATGAAGCTGCGACTCTCTGGAGAGTTAAACTGCGACTGCCATATTGAAGTCAGGAAGCTTGGCGTCGTGTTCAGAGGGGTTGTATTTTCCTGCTTGGTCATAGCCATTGCCATTGACAGATGCAGATGGTGGAACAAAAAACGCTCCCTTCGGCTCCGCCCTGTTCTGTCCATTGACGCGTCAAGGACGTCCGTGTGTGGGTGCAGATATCGGAGTGGCTTTTTCCTTGTGCCCGCAGTGCCTCGCGGCTTCACACGCAGTGAGGCGGCAATCTCTGTGGTCCCTTGGGGCTATGCATGCAGTGCGCCCCCCTGAGATCATTTTGTAATTGCAATGGAGTATAGACATGATAAGGTCGGAACATGCACTAACTTCTAATCTGTGATTTCACCGTAGGAGGGAACGTAGAAACCATGCGAACCTGAGCGTCAATCACACGCAGGTCGCGATCACCAGTCCCAACTCACCGGCGAGTTCATTGGCGAAAACTCTTCATCAAACAAAGATACGCACATTTTTACCAGAGTGCATAGTATTCATGGCCGATAAGTGACGAGACATATACAATGGACAGCGAGGAGCCCCAGTTTGAATGAATTTGGTTGGTTGTTGGAAGATAGGCGTGGGAAACCGATCACCGGCTTGGCCAGAAAGGAACGCAACGAAATATGACCGAATGCATCGCCGCCTTCTGCAAATTTGAAACGTCCATTGCCATATAGAAAGAAAGGTGGGGCAGAGAACGGCCAACGCAGTTGAGCGCCGAGAATTTGGCAATCGTCGTGTGGCCGAAGTTGGCGCGTTGGCGTCTCAACCACCCAATTGTAATTGTCACCATGTTACGCCAAAGCTACGATGCAGTACTTTCTTACACTTATCCAGTGGCCTTGTGCGTATGCTCCCACGCAGCTGTTGAGGTACGTCGGTACATGTGTATGCTTCAATTGGAACCTCATTATAGTACATCGGTAAACCTGGAATAAACATTTTTGGCTTGTATGAGCTTGTACAAGCCAAAAAAGGAGCAAAAGTTGGGGAAAATTACAGAAAGTCCCAAAGTTGAAAAGGAACCTAAATTTTGTGGAAAGCTACATTTGGCTGCTGTGAAAAAAAAAATAAAAAGCTATAAAAAGTTATAAAATCCACAAACAGTAATGGCTGTCAGGAAATAGAGGGGAGACAGTTCATTTCATGAAGTTCCAAAAAAAAAAAGGTTCATTCTCACTTTTCATCATGAATAGATCCTGGCTTTTTCCACTTTTTAGCTTTTGGACTTAAAAAAGTCAAAAAGTCGGAAAGTTTATGGACATTTTCCCGATGTAGGGCCTCTTGCCAGTGAGGTAGCTCACTGCACTGGCAAAAAGCGAAAAAAAAGCACGACTGGGACAATGTACTTCAGCCGTTCGACGACTGTGTCCTGGATTTTTTTAATTCTGTATCACGAGAAACACCCAGGATCTCACGC
>WTXF01000051.1:0-210019 GCA_022496215.1 Russula brevipes | reverse complement strand
GATGATCGGGTCGTTGCTGCTCGCCGCGTGCTGTTGCCAAGAGTACGGTCGGGTGTACTGTACTGTCATCTCGGTTCTGGGTCGTCGTTGACCACAGACCCGCGGAGAACAACTGGCCGCATGTGAAGTGAGCCTGCAACGTCTGGGTTTCGCCGAATCTGTATGATATATATGGCTGGTGTTGGCATCTGCCTCTGCCTCTGTCGGACTTGTGCCGGCAAGAAAGTCGGCCCGGCAGCTTCAGCTTTCAAAATAGCACGCCACGAGGCAAGCTTTTACATTTGTTCGCATGCCCACTCAGGCTCGTGCACACGTATACGTTTACCGAGCTACCCATGCTCCATCCCTGTGTCAGACAACTGAAAGCTTTCCGCCCCGCGCACCCTCGAATTCACAACCCCCCCGCTTTTTTTTTACTCAGTCCAAAGGTAGATCGGCACGGGCTTTGCCAAGAGTTTGCCGCCGTGTCTATCGTAAACTGGAACCAGAAATAGCCATGAGCCAAAAGCAAGAACAAAAACTCGAGAACGGCCGGTAAGTTACTTACTGAGGAGGTTGCAGTCTCCTCCCACCCTCGACGCGGGAGCTTTGGCTTCCCACTTTGGCAGAGTAAGATCGAATTGAAAATACCGAGGAAGGCTGATCCACGTCAGTGTCACCCGAAAAACCGTGGATCATACAAAACTCACCGTCGTTTTCCCCGCTATGCAGGCCATCCTGTCGGAGCCAAACCTTGGCCGACGATTTTATTGTAGAGGTGCTAGTAAATCGTAACGGTGGATCCTGCAACCCAGGTGTCGTCGTTCTTTGGTCCGTGGATTTCGACGGGGTATGTCTCCTTCGCTCCGACTGAAGCAAGGAGAGCCACAACGAAGACCAGGAAACTGAATGCGAGGGTGGCTCTGAATCGCATGGGTGTGTTCACTACACGTGAGTCCGAGGGGAAAATAAAAATGCGGTTTGGAGAAATGAAGTATCGGGGCGGGGACGCTAATTCGTTGCTTTGGGGACAAGAGATACTCTCGCTGCGCGGGTTCCCCTTATAGCCTGGCTAAACGCCGCGGCCGGGTCGATGGTCGGTCTGCCGACCACGTATTGCGTCGGATATTTATCGAGCACCAACAGGGTTTAGACGTTTAGGCCGTTAGGTTTACCGGTTACCGGTTTACCATGGGATCTTTCATATACATACAAAAATGCATGAATCACGTCGAGTTCCGCCCTTTTGTAGTTTGGCAGCGGTCTGATCCAGAGGCCACGTTTCAAAATCGACGATGAGGTCGTCAATCTCCCTTGCGGCTTCCGGTCGGGACAGGGACCCCTCATGTCCATCCACATTCATCCACAACAAAAGTCAAACGTCCTCGAGGCACCCACACCCATAGGATATCATACATGTCAGTGCAGGTGTGATACATCGTGACAATACATGGGACACCATTATCTCAGTTGCGTTGCCGAAGCCCCAGTGCACGGGGAATAGGGAGGAAGGGCAAGGCAGCAGCTACCAATGGGAGGGGGTGAGGGGAACCTACAACTACGCCCGCGCACAATATTCCGTCCAAAGTCGGTCCACGAACGAGGGATCCGTCTATTAAATGGAAATGAGAAGCAGCACAAAAAAAAAAGGAGAAAAAGAAAACGTAAAACGAGAGGGACGCACATGAATCAGAGTGAGCACCTCTCTCACAAACTCGTTACGGTCCGTCGTCGGCGGCGGCGCGCTACCATTCGAGTGTGCGTGTATGGCATCGACAATCGCAGCACTCGCAGCGGCCCTGGCGAGCGTCGCGCCGTTAGCGTGTTTCGTGTCGGGGACGGGACGGGACAGGGACAGGGACTTTGGCATTGGACCCATTGGTGTTAGGCGGCTTCGCTTTCCCCTTGGACCTGCCACTGCCCACCAGGCGCCGGAGCTGGTCCTCCAACAGTCTGTTCGGGGGTTTTCGCCGGTGCAGATGTTGCGTTGGGTTGATTGGCTCTGAGAGCATCCGAGCGCGGGTAGGCGAGGCTGCTAGCCCATTTGCAGGCACCACGTTGTTATTATTATTATGAGTCGGAGCCTGTGACGGCCTCCCCAAGATCGCGCGTGGGGAGCCCGCACTGACGTTTGGGGTGATATCCCCAGGCACGTCCCATGAACGCTCGATGTCTTTCTTCGACTGCTTCGCGCCATTTTTGCCGTTCTGCCGTCGTCGTCGTTCGAACGCATCGACGTCGCTGAGCGCGCTCGTGTCGGCAAAATCGAGCTCGACGATATCATCGCGGTCGTCCAGCGGGGCGCGTGGGTATGGCCATAGGGACGACTCGGCATGGAAAGGTACGAGGGGACGCGGTGCAGGAGAGGTCCCAATGCGGGGAGCGGGCACTGCATGTCTGGTGCGGCCACCACTACGCTCGGTGTAGATCGGAGGGAGCAACTAGGACAGCTGGGACAGACGACGCCGCGGTCGTAGCACAACGGTGCAGAGTTGTGAGATGGCAAGGGAGCAGCAGGGGCAGAAGCACCTTCTCTGACGATGCGAACCCACGTAGAGAGGGTCGGGTGTGACGTCGCCCCAGCTCGTTGCTTCTGGTGCTGCGATTGGTCATGAGTCTGTGGCGGCTTTCATTGACAGGCGAGTCAGCCTCATGTAGATCGTCGCTACTTTCAACGTCACCCTCATATCGGCGGTGCGAGGATGCAACGCTGCTCGTGCGACTAGGGGGCATACCAAGCAACGCTGAGATCACGTCCTGCGTGAGAATCTGTGGAAGCTGCGAGTTGGTTGGCTGCGGGGAATGAATCACTTGCGCAGCAGCATGACATGTAGGAGATGGTGGTTCAGAGGACTCGGGCTCAGAGATGATGTCGCTAGGTGGATGGGCTGCGGCGAATGCGGGGCGCGTGGACGGGGGTGCAGATGGTGGGGAAGGGAACGGCTCCGAGCTCACGTGATGTGGAAAAGGAGGTGTCGGTGCCGGAAAGGTGCCTGGCGGAGGGGTAGCGGAGGCAAAAATCGTGCCCAAGGAGTGCGAGGCCCTTGTTGACGTTGGTCGCCGACGGTGCGGTCAGAACATCGGGAAGCGGGCATGGACGAGGCACAAGGAGAGGCAGAGGTGAAATGGGTGACCCCGCTGTTCGAGCAAGTGGAGGCCGGCGAGGCGGCGGGGGGGAGGAGTTTGGCAAACAATCTGTCGATCTCTGATCCTGTTCCGTTCATGGCTGCCGTCAGGGATTGAATTCCGTTGCTCTGTTCATGTTCCGGGGGGTCACAGAAAAAACATCCACAGGCGAGGTGACGCTTGTGTCTTGGGATTTCGCGTCGGTTGAGGCGGGACGGAGTATGGGAGGGGGGGGACGATCCAGGTCATAAGGATAGGGTTCGCCTTTACGTATGAACGTCATCAGTCTGGAAAGTCTGATTCAGCAAGGGTTGGAAACGTCGACGGGGATGTGCACTTGCCGTCCTATGGTGTCCGATAGCGGCTCATGTTGTTCAGAGTCGGAGCCCAAGAACCAGAACATGACGGTCTCGTGCGCGCCCTTGTCCGGCTTTTGATTGAGCAGATAGCGCCAGTTCGTGAGTGGGTCGCCGGCAGACGGTGCTCGGCGGTGGGCATCCGTCCAGCTGTCTATCGGCACCGTCGGTGGTGAGTTGGCCATGGCGAGACGCTTTGCGGTAAACTCGGGATAAGAGCGGTACATCAGATACTCCCCCTCGGCCTGTATTTCATCTTCTGGGTGGATGAAGTGTATATAATCGTGCATCCCAGCACGGTTGAGAATAAAGAGGCCATAAGAGGGATACGCAGCTCTATAGTTGGTCGACCTATGAGAGGAGGTGCATGGGCGACGACAGGTCCGCATACGCACCGCTCAATGAGAAAAGATGCGCCCTCGAAACCATCCTTTGCCCATTTCCCTTCATGAAGACGATATAGACAAACGTGGCTAAACTGGTCGATGATGGAAACTATGGTAGGGTCTACACGGCGTAGAATCTTCAGATTCCTCTCGTACCGAGCGGCGGCGGTCAGGGCGCTCGTGGACTGTGCGTGTGGCTTTGCGACGGAAGAAGGATTGGAGGGTGATTCCGATTGGGGTGGGGGCTTTGGAGGAGACATGGGAGTGGATTTCGAGCGTTTTGAGGAGCCGTTGGGGGCCAAACGGGGCTTTCTAGACGGTTTCATTGTGGGTGTGAGAGAGAACGAGCGGGTGCGTGCGTGCGTGCGACCGCAGCTGTTGCCTTTCTAGTCACTACTTCCGCGCCCGCGCCAATTCGACTGCTCGCATCCACCTCGCATCCCTCGTCACATCCTCCTCCCGAGCCCGCCGCCGTCGCTTATTCAAATGGCTCCAATCATCCCCGACCCCAACCTCCGCACCGAACACCCCTTTACTCTCCTCCTCCTCCGCCCTCCTTGGAGGCGCTTTTGACTTGTCCACCAGTTGCCACAACCACGTAGACACAGGTTGCGACAGTGCCTCCACGGATGTCTTCTTGAGCTGCGCCTTGGACATGGTCGCCATGCGCTGCTCAATCTCTGCGGGAGACAGCACTCGTTTGATGTGTACTTTCTTGACATCCTGTGTGCGAACGAGCTCCTCCAGAACGATCCGTTTTAGGTAGCTGTGCGTAGGGCGTATGTTGAGAGTTCGCACCAACAATGTAGTATGGGTAAACGTACGTGACAGATCGTATTGGGTGATCAGGATGTGGAGGAGGATACTTTACGTTCCTTAACCTTTCCCATGGCTTCAGAGGCTCTCCACTGGGGGGTGGTGCTTCCACCTTGACAACCTTTTCGAAAAGATCACGCGTAGAAATGGGCGCATCGTGGGACTTGATGACCCCTAATACGATGTTGCGAGCCTCGGAGGATGTCTGCCTCGACCATGCGACGAATCGCTGCGTGGCCAGCTGCGTGGCCATTGATGGTGAGCGTGAGTTGGCAACAAAGTCGAACGCGTTCGCGCACAAGACGCCGTGGGAAGAATGACATTAAATAACAGGCCTCCGCTCAGCTACACGGTGACTATTTACACGTTCCACTCCTCATCCTCAGGCCTGAAGTTCTTCGCCATGTCCCAGTAACTCATCAACTTTGCCCCAAGCGCATCGCGTGCCGTAGAGTCCGTCGGGCAGCTCTTCGGTCTGAAGTTCGTGAAGCCGCGCTCCCGAATTGGGCCCTCCCACACAAGGTCACACCTGTTACCTTCAAGGGACACTTCGCCAACCGACGATCCATCCGGCTCTTTGCCCGTCCTGCCTTTGTCACCCTCACCGCCCTCGTCGCCCTCAGCCACCTCGACTTCCTCCTCACCTCGCGCCCGAGCGGCTTCGGTCCAAGGAATCCGGTGTAACATCAGCCGCTTATAACCTCTCATGAACTTCGCTGCGCCCTCAACGTACACCATGCTGAATGCCGGGTTGAAGATCACAAGTCCAGTAAGGGCCATCTGTTCGGCATTCTTGCGCACTTTGAAGCGATGGGCCGGATCTGAGAGCGTGGATATCTTGAAGACCGCGCCAAATATGCCCTTCTTGTCTTCCTCCGCTTTCTTCGTATCTACCTTCTCTCGCCGTTGCTCGTCAGTCAGCTTGCGTTCGGAATTCATCTTGTCGTGCGTGTGTTTACGCATAGCGACTTCCCGGCGTACGCGAGCCTCAACCCGGGTGGGGTCTTGGACGGCATCCGAGGTAAGAACCTTCATCAAGTTGGCCAGTCGCACTGCGAGGAATTGTGAGCCAAGAGGCGATTGACACAAATGAGCAACAGACCTTTTGGCGGATCGGGGGGGATCAACCCCATTCGAATGCGGTCTCTCTTGTCCTGGAGTTCGGCCTGACGTCTCTGCTTCCTCATCTTCTTTTGCTCCTACAAGTCATCATGAATAGGCCATTTCGTTTCCAAGTCAAGTCAACAAGCCGCACCTTCTTCGTCAACATCAATGGCTTCGGTGGTGGTTTATTCTTATCCCCCGGAGCGGGGATGGGAATTGGATGCTGAATATACATAGTAATTGGGGAATTCTCCGTCCGGATTTTGAGATACGCTGGGTCAAACTGATCCAGGTCGGAATATCGACCCGTCGGGAGAAGCGGCGCATCCCACCACTCAGCAATGGGAGGAGCTTCGCGCTGCGATGAGTCAATGAGAAGAAAAGTAAGAGAGAGAATCAACATGAAGAACCGACGCACTCTGATATTTTTCTCCAGCGTATCGAACTCGCTGTCCAATCCCGCCTTTCTCGCACTTTCCGCAATGCGCTGCTTCAACGCCTCCAGTTGTGAGTCTTGTCGCATTTGGTTTGCGATAGACACATATTTGCCCTTGGGATTGAACCTCAAAGACCTCCCAACGCGCTCACGTGGCGCTCCTTCGAACCCACTTTCGGCAGACGCGCTGGCAGCCGCAGCAGCGTAGGGATTTTCCTTTGCAATGGTAGGCGCGGGAGACGGTGCGGGCGGCGGTGTCGGCGCATTCCGAGCATTGGCACGAATTGATGCAAACTTGGGTTGCATCGGTTTGTAGCGGTCCTTCTTAGACTGCGGCGCAGGGGTAGAAGTGTCGAGCAGGAGTGGATGCGCCGCCATCTTGAGGCCTACACCCTGAGGTGCAGGCTCTGCGCTGCGACTTTTCCCTTGAGACTGAGGGGATGACTGCAACAGCTTGCGCTCAGCGAACGAGCCCAAGGGAGTAGGGGGGAATGAAAATACCATGTACGGATTATCCTTCACCGCAAGCTTGCTCTGGGCCTCGGTAACCTTGCGCTTCGCTTCGGCGATGCGCTTGCCAACATCTTCTGCAAAGTGAGCGGATGCGACTGAGGGGACGGGGCTTGGGGTTTGTGCAGGCACGGGCGTGCGCGACGCCGGGGAGGGCAAAGCAGTGTTGGAGCCGGAGCGCATCGCAGCGAGCTTTGCAGCAATCTCTGCGCGCTTTCGCGCGATGAGGGCTTCTTTCTGTCAAGAGAATAAGAACGACCGTTTTTCCCGTCCACCCACGAAGGAAGCAATAGACGTACATCACCAATACTATCTGGCCCATTAGAGAAAGTCTGGGGGGGTAAAAAGGTTATAGAAGCAAGTCAGAAGTGGATATTGATAGTCGTATTCACCTTAGAGGGGGGGAAAGAGTACTCACTGTTGGCTCACTGTTGAAAGACACAGTCAGGACAAGGAATTGGTAATCAACGAAATTTACACAGACCTCCGGGCCTTCTTTGAGGACGAGGAGGGACCACCGTCCTCGTGTGCCCTCTTCCTGTCGCTCATCGTTGTAATTGAGGGAGAGTGGTGGTGGCTGCTGGATAACGACGACGGGCGGACGGAACCGCAGGGTGAGAGCGAGCGTTGTCGAACGCGAGTATTACATAATCCCACATGCTCTCCCTCCATCCATTGCTGTCTTCCGCCCTGCGGACGACGCAGACATCAGCGCCGAAGCATGGTGGATTGCCACCGCTGGTGCGCTTTAGGCACCAGCTCGCACCGCGCAAAGTAACATTCATCAAGCGACACAAGGGCGTCATTCCCATCCCCACTGGCGGTTCCGTCAAGGGTACCACACTTGCATACGGAGAATGGGGCATTCGCATCAAGGGCCAAGGTGTCCGTCTCACTGCTAAACAGCTCACGACAGCCGAAGAGGTCATTAAGCGCAAAATTAAGCCCGTCAAGGGGGCCAAGGTTTACATGCGGGTCTTCCCTGACATTCCCGTTTGTATAAAGGTGTGTCGTCTATCGAACACTGTCTTACCAGAGTGCTAATATGGTCTAGGGAAACGAGACTCGGATGGGAAAGGGAAAAGGTACATTCGAGTTCTGGGCAACGCGGTGGGTTTCTTGAGGGCTGTGTAACCTCGAAGTTTGGTGGATTTATGGCTATCCATCCCTCCAGGGTACCTATAGGGCGTGTCATATTTGAGATCGGCGGAACTCCAGTCCGTGAAGAGTTGGCCCGTGATGGTGAGTTGTGGTAACCTCTACTAGTGTCCTCGCTGAATGTCTATGCAGCGCTTCGCCAGGCAAGCAGCAAACTCCCAACGGTCATGGAGTTCATCGACCGCAAGACACCACCTCGGCTGGGGAATTTGCTTCTTGACCCGGAGACGAAGGATAGCCCAGACGAATCCACTACCTCTACATCACCGTAGTGTATGGATGCGTGCTTTGTTTTCTGATCAATAGACTTGACAACCCCAAAGCCATCCGGAGTGTTCAAGAAATATATCCTATCAAACTTAGGCAGCCAGGCATCGTTGGCATGTAAAGGGCATATGACATTAACCTAAAGGCTAAAGAGAAGTGTGTCTAACATTTTATCGTTTTCGTTGAGACAGACAATACTGCGATACCATTGAATTTTAAGGCTGACGCATCTCCGCGCTAAGCTGGGTTAGGATGCGAACAACCTTCTCCGCAGCTTCCCATACACCCTGGCGATCACATTCCACAACCTTGTCAAGCACCTGTCCTTTGAATTTGTCCGGATGCCATCGCAGTATCTCCGAGCGGAGGGACTTGGCTAGTCCCCCGCCCTGACCTTGCGCGCAGTCTGGCAGCAAGTGGCGCATGAACGCCACAACACCCTCTTCGACGATATCTTTATCGCTCTGGACATCCCAGAACACGGGCCACGGGATGTCACGGAAGCGGAACGGCTCTACCCTAGTGACGTTGCTACGCAGTGCGACCCACTTGACCTCGTACCGACGAAGCCATTCGTCCGGGTGCACATGCGCAGCCCCGGTGACCGCCACAGGGAACGAGTAGTACTCGCGTTCGCGGTGCTCTCGCTCCCGCTCGCGGCGCGCTCTCTCCATAGCTTCCTCCTGCTCCGCCAGCCTGCGCCGCTTCTCCTGCGCAGCTTCCGCCTGCGCCGCCAGCCTGCGCCGCTCCTCCTCCGCAGCCTGCTCGCGCGCCCTCCGCGCCGCCTCCCGCGCCTCGGCCCGACGTTGGGCCTCCTGGGCCCTCCGCCGGTCCTCCTCGAGCAGGCGCGCAAAGTCCTCGTCCACCGCCCTGCGATGCGCCTCCTGCGCCCTGCGCCTGTCCTCCCTGAGCAGGCGCGCGAACTCCTCGGCCTCCGCCTGGCGATGCGCCGCCTGCGCCTTGCCCGCGTCCCGCTCGAGCAGGCGCCTGTACTCCGCGTCCTCCGCCCGGCGCCGCGCCGCGGCCTCCTTCTGCCGCTCGCCCGCGGCGCGGAGCAGCGCCTGGCGCCCGGCGTAGAGCGCGTCGAGGAAGAGCTTTTGCCGGACGAGTGGGGTGAGCTGGCCGTCGGCTTGATCTTGGCCTTGGTCGGGGAAGCCCGGCACGAGGGAGGACGGCTCGAGCACGTACGCGCCGGGCAGCTGGGGCAGCTCGGCGTGCTTGGCAGGCGGCGGGACGAACACGGTGTTGCAGCGCCGGAGGGGACGCGGCGCCGTGCGTCGATGTCTGGCGGAAGGGTTGCCACCACCGTGGGGTTTTGCTCCGTGCGCGGCGAAGCTGCTCGAGCGCCACGTCATGCAGGCAGCAGGCGGCCTGTTGCGAATTCTGGCCGCGCTCTTGGTGGCGCGGAGGCTTGCTGACCGCGCTGCGAGGTGGGGGTTTCGACGCGCGAAGATGTTGGGGAGGTGAGTGTTGCGGGAACTGGACGGTGCTTTGCGGCCTCCGAAAGAGCGCAGGAATGCCGGCAAGATGCTGAAACCGAAACGCATGACGACGAGGAGTGAGAGAAATTCGATTACTGTGGGTATGTGGAGATCTTGCCCTTGAAGTGATCTTGACTCGGGGAATATTTGCGGAAGGTGCTGGAATCTATGGGCTCAAGCGGAATTCGGGGACAAATATTGGACGAAGGAACAGTGAGTGAAACCTTTATACTCCTAGGCAATGCATAGGCTCAAGTTGTGGCGAGCAATATTGAATGGAGACAGTGGATGAATAAGTCCGAAAGACTCGTCCACATAATGTCACGTCGACAAGCGGGATGTGGCATATTTCTGCCATGATCAATTGGTGTGGACGCCACATGCTCTACGAGAGAATGGACGCGAAAATACAGTGAAAAAGCGCGACAAGGAAACGCGGTGTCTGGATCAATGTCCAAGCTTTGTGGATTTTTGGTCCGAGACACTCGCGGAACACCACAACACAGTCAAATTGTCCGCTGAAGTGGTGGATATATTGAGGTGACATCGGTAATGCAGCAGGGAGTTGGAGAATGCCCCACACAGAGGCCACAAAATGGGTTCTGCGCCCACATTGAAACAGGGCCACAAAGCGAGATCTCGAAGGCGTATATAACTGAATAGGTGCGCAATGGGCCCCTCATCCCGTCTGACAAGCAATTAAAGGTCCAGTCCGTACTTCTAACAATTCCGACAGTACTCCCCCCATACCCTCTTTTCTACCATCCAAAATATACCACATGCCTTACAATCTCCGAAACGTCGCTAGCCGTATGCAGAGGCGGCTGGACGCCCATCTCGCTGCGTTTGGCGACGACAGGAAGAACATCGTTGCCGTTCCCAGTGCAACAGGTCAAGGTGTGCATCTGTACTTCGACCTCGAACCCCTCCCTGCGCACTCCAACGAACCCGGTGATACCAACGCCGACGAAGAAACGATGGAAGACTCGGCTGGAGACGCGCCATCGGAATCGAACACAAACGCTCACCCCCGCTCGAGGCATGCGTCCCCCCACACCCCGCGCCAGTCCCGTGTCATATCGGCACCCAGCACCCCAAGGGCGCCACGACGAAGCGGGCAAGGCCGACCGCTACGCCGCCTCGGGTCGTCCTCGAGCCTTGCGGATAGCATGGCGTCCATTGTAGAGCGCGGGCAGGCCCAGCGCTCGCAGCTAAGCAACATCCAAAATGTCAGACCACGACGCGTCTCGGAGGCGCTCGGAGGACTCGGAGCGCGCGACCACCGCCAGGGAGCCCAGATCAAGGCGACCTACCGGCGGTTCGCGGAGCAGGAAAATGTCCTGCGGGAGCAGCTCGCGGAACTGCGACGGGAGAACAGGATCGTCGCCGCGCAGGTGGAGCAGGAAGGGTGGGACGGCTCTATCTTCCTCGGCGAGGAGTCCGACGCCGAGTCGGACGATAGCTACACCCCGACGGAGGTGATGTCCGACAGCCGCGAGGGGAGCCGAACTCCTCCCGCCCACCGGGTCCACTTTTCGAGGTCTTCGTCCTCGGTTTCGGTTTCAGCTCTCACGCGCTCGGAGGCCCCTGTTTTCGTAGAGGATCGGAGAATGCAGCAGCAGCAGCAGCAGCATCGCGTCCCGGTTCGTTCCCATGCTGAGGAAAACGTCCTCTCGCTCTCATCACCACGACAACAAGTCCCCTCTACTGCGAGGCGAGCATCCGACGGGTCATTCATTATGGTGACCAGGCATGTTCCGGTTCTAGGCCCGATGGGAACGATGGTGATTGACCCAGTGACTGACGAGGCAATGATCGAGACGAGGCATTATCGTGTGCGAGTCGATAATGCCATACCAGTGGATGATGAGATGGCCGAGGCATAGGGAGACATGGCGCTGAGGATAGTGTTTCTTCTTAAACCGAAAAACGTATTATTTCTGTTATCGAATGGTTAAAACATAATTTTACCGCCAGTGGAAAGTTATCAGTTAGGCTCTCAGCGTTTTCCTTATTCTTCTCATGCCCCAGCTCTGAATAATGGACTCAAGACGAGACGTACCTCGCGACGCGCGCGTAGTAAATTGAACTCAAGTTATCGCGATTCCAACAACATTCCGTCAGTACCCATTGCTTGGAGCTGGTTTCGAACTAGTATTTTCTGGCGGTGTACCCGACCGCGTCATGTTTCAAAGTTGCATTTCTCTTGTTTCCTCGGGGTTATCGCTATTCCCCAGTGCGAGTCAGAACGACGAGGACGAGCACGCGGCGAACCATTTGGGTGAATGACCGACACTCGACTCTGAAGGTAATTCATCCTTCATTCAACAAGACACTGCTGTATTCCGCACGATCGTTGAGATGACTATCCTGCTACGCCAGGTATGTACTACTGTTTACGAGACGGTTCCGCCTCTCATGCACCTAGGCAGCAAGGCCGGGGCTGATGTTGGGCGAGAAGAGTCCGTTGGCTTGCACGCCAGTAACTTGCGACTATCGTTAAGCTCCGGATGTCGAAGCTGAACGATAGTCGCAAGTTATTGGTCGAAGACGATGCTGACAGGAGTAGTAAAAGTGAGTCCGTTGCACCAGAGCCTCCTGTGGGGAAGGCCGCCGATGCATCCGAGACCGTGGCAATTACTGAACCCGAATCGACCCCCCCTTGGAAGGTGCTGGACCTATGAACAAGCGGGAGGATGTACCATTCGTTGGCGGTCTTGTCTTCCGCCGCAGTAGTTACGGATGTAGGAGAGTGTGTTATTCGCACGGCCGACAGTCAGGTCGGTGGTGCTTCCGTGCTTACTGTAATAAGCAAGAGGCACGATTCGCCATTTACGTCGACATCTGAAGAGCGGCGCATCTCGTCTGAAATTACAACCTTTAGCTTCAGAAGCATGTAGCAGCCTGCTACATGCCGCGCGTCGACGAACTGCCCAATGACATCCTGGATAGACAGGTCCTGATGGCCCAGGCTCATACAAGATGATATTTTGCAGCGCGGGCAACACTTTTGTCACCATTCCCCGGTGAGCTCTCGCAGGGCCGGTGCGACACGTTGTACAAGTTCATTGCCCAGGCGTAGATTCTTCACGGCGGTAAACGGGTGAGAAAGTTCCAGCCACTGTGCGTTCTCCATGTCGTCCGGCCAGTACGGTCTCCATTCGTAATCCATGTAGGTATCGAGCCGTTCGATATTGGAGAAGGAAAGCAGGGATGATGTACAGATCTGCGCCAGAGACGAAAGTTAGAAAACACTATGTCGACAGAGTAGCGATGAAACACTATGATGGCTTGATCGGTTGCCTTCAGCTTTTCTGTACGAGCGATGAACTGGAGGAGTTGTGGGATATCAAATATAAGCCAGTGGAAGAAAGTTACGTTGGACCTTCTGAGTAAAGGGACGCAACCTCGAGACGAGGTCCTCTATCGATGGAGGGCAATGCCACCAGGTGGAAAGGAGGAGCGAAGACTCAGACCACGAGTCATGGTATCGTAGATGATGAAGAGGGAAGTAAGTTTCCAATGGGTCCGGAAGTTATGAAGCAGTAGAGTCCCATTTTTTGAGAATCGATTGCATCAAAAAGTGGAAATCTACTGCTGCATCGCAGCACGTGGACGTTTAGAGTAAAGCGTGTCGCAGAAAAGTGAGTAGGATAGGCTTACACCCGAACAAAGTCCACGCTCTGCGATTTACGCGTGACGGCGGTGTTTGCTGCTGCGACACGTTGTACCAGTGGCTTAGGCGCTTAGGCTTACTGTAGGGCGCAAAGTTCGAGCCCCACACCAAGGTCCGAAATCGAGCCCGCTTTGTGCCTGGGCCCTTATCACTTCCGTGTCAGAGGTCGCGCTCGGTTCTTCGGAGGAGAATCTGCAAGAGGAGCCAATTGCAGATAGGGTTCCGCTACACGAGGTGCCGCGGCGGACTTTCCCTTCCCATCTCGGTTTCCAATACATAGGCACGGCGACGAAGCGGGCAGCTGCTAAAGACTGCAATTTGAACTCGGTATATGGTATGGGGCATATCGCACAATGCAGGCAGGTCCTGGCACAGGGCTGGACAGTGTCCAGAACGACGCGTCGGGGAGGTGCACCACGGACTAGGGGACTGGGGGAGAACGGACATGATTTGAGTCGATGTGTAAGAAGCTCGGGTAAAACAGGAAAGAACACTGCGGGAGCAGCTCGCGGTACTTCGATGGGAATGCAGGAGGGCGCCGCACAGTTGCAATAGGAGGGAGGGAGAATCCGTCCTTTGCCGGGAGTTTGACGCCATGCCGAGTGCAAATGTTGGCGACGGCATGGGAACTGCGCTATACTTTGTCGCCACGCTGAGAAAAATAGCATCTCCTCATCACAACAACGTACCACCTACCAGGCGAGTGTCCAACGGTCGCAACCCTAGGGACTGATGGGAGCGGTGGTGATTGGGCCAGCGACAGGCATGTGCGAGCAAATGGCGTTCTGCCGAGTGGTGCTGAGGGCCCGGACATAGACGAGGGCGTCATGAACGCGTTTGCCTCTGTTATCCGAAGATGATGATATAAATGAGAGAAGGTTGATGGACCCGGAGTTGTGAAGACGCCGATGCAATCAACTGGAGTCGAGTCGAACCCGCTCTTCGGCCCTTTCCTTTCCCCACACGGACGCTCCTCCCTTTCCCTTCCCTTCCTCTCCCTCGTCAAAAGCCCTTTTCAACCATCCCCGAAAGTCTCTGGGAGGTGTGCTCATTCTTATCTCAATTTGTCTTCCCCTGTCTGACCCCCAGGGATGGCGGTTAGGCACCCTTGCACATCTTATCGGGCAATCCACATACCGACTGGGTTTCCCCTGCGCACACATTCTCAACTTTCGACTTAAATCGACTTAAACGATGGGTTCGCCTCCAAAGCCATGGGAGCGTAGCGGTACCATCGCAGCAGCCGCAGCATCGACATCCCCCTCTGCCGCAGCAGCCTCTTCCTCGCCCGCACCAACAACAGCCAATCCCACCTCCACCGCAACGTCCGTGAGCACAACTAATGCACCGCCCTCCGTCCCCGCCCGTCCAGCCTCCTTCACGTCGCCCGCAGCGTCCACCACAGCGCC
This sequence comes from Russula brevipes, assembly GCA_022496215.1. NCBI lineage: Eukaryota > Fungi > Basidiomycota > Agaricomycetes > Russulales > Russulaceae > Russula > Russula brevipes. The sequence goes on along the minus strand of WTXF01000051.1, from coordinate 195,315 downwards.
CTTCGCGTCCCCCTACTCCACCCCATTCAACCGCTTCGGCGCAACACCATACTCGCCCTACGGCTCCTCCCTGTACGGCGGCATGGGCTCGCTCGGCGGCTATGGCGGCGGCTACGGATACGGCGGCTACGGCATGAACGGGATGTACTCGGGCGGATACAGCGGGATGGGTGTCGGCGGCATGGGCATGGGCATGTACGGCCAGCCGGGCATGCAGCCGTACGACCCCTCCAACCCGAGCGTGACGCAGGCGCTCGAGTCGACGACCGCGACCACCTTTGCCCTCCTCCACTCGGTCGTGCAGACCTTTGCCGGCCTCGCCCAGATGCTCGAGTCCACCTTCATGGCCACCCACTCCTCCTTCTTCGCCCTCGCCGGCGTCGTCGATCAGTTGCCCAGCTCCGCAACGCCCTCGGCGGCGTCCTCGGCCTCTTCGGCCTCGTCCGCTGGCTCCGCGACCTCCTCACCGGCCGCCGCGCCTCGGCCCGCGAGATGCGCACCGAGTTCCGCGAGTTCCTCAACGGCCGCCCCGTCCACGGCCCCGCAGCCGGGCCCTCGCAGTCCCCCCCGCCGCCCAACGCGAGCAAAAAGCCGCTCGTGTTCTTCTTCCTCGCCTTCCTCGGCATCCCCTACGCCATGCACAAACTCGTCAAAATCATCGCCGATCGCGCGGCACAGCAGCAGCAGCAGCAGCAACAGCAACAGTTGGGTAGTGGTGGCGGCGCTGGTGGTGCTGGTGGCGTTGGCGGGGCGGCGGCGGCAGTCACGCTGCCAAACGGGCAGGTCCTCCCGCCGCTCGACCCGTCGCAGCTCGCGTTTGCGCGCGCGGCGTTCCCGTTTCAGGCGTCGGCGCAGGGGGAGCTCAGTCTGCAGGTGGACGAGATCGTGGCGATCATGGCCAAGCACGACCCCAGCACGGGCGCGGAGGTCGATCCGCGGATGCAGGTCGAGACGGAGTGGTGGAAGGGCCGGACGCGCGAGGGCCGCGAAGGCTGGTTCCCCAGAGCATTCGTGGAGGTTTTGGAGAGGAGGGCTCCCGAGGGCAAGAAGGTATAGAGTAGTAGTAGCTTTTGGGCACCATGCTTGCGTACCGTTTACCTCTTTGACCGCGCCCCCCTCTTCTACTTTCATCCACTTTTTTTTCTGCATCTACCCCTTCCTTTTCCCATCCCCCCTCTCCTCTCTCGAGTGTCGTGCAGAGATGTCGTTTTTCATGCACCCTACCACTGTTTCTACTTGCTGCATTTTCTGTTCCAATTGTATTACAGAGAGAGCCGTTGAAGAAATTTACCAGAATAATCACCGCACTAACCAAGACTGTCACACTGCGAAGGCGAAGTGGGACGGCCATGACTGCCCGATATATATGTGGAAGGGGGGAGGACAAGACTGTATTAAAGATTCCTCTTGGTGATCATATGTTCTTGACTGCTAATTTACAGAAGCATAGTTACAACCCCGCGCTTTCCAAAAGGGCACCCGCGCGGAAGGAAGGACGGAAGGAAGGGGTGATGTGAATAGTGATATACGGTGGGACCTACCTTCGCGCAGAGCTCAACACAAACGAAAGGGGGAAAAAAACCAAAAGTAATCAAGGAACGAAACGAATGCCTTGGGGTTGCTGGGTAAAGCTAGCTAAGCTCGCTGCTTCATGACGACGACTTTGACAGTCCAGGATCGGCGGGAGGGATGCCGGCAGAGTGGGGTGCGGGGCTCTCCGGCAAGATGCTCCCCGCCCGACTGCGCGGCACAAGCTGGCCCGTCTCCGCGACGCGCGCGCCACGCTCGACGCTCCCATGCCTCGACACGCTCCGGCTCGCCTGGCGCAGCTCATGCAGCGACCCATGGCGCCACCGACTCCCGCGAGGCTCCACGGGCGAGTCCGGCCCCGCGTACGACGACGAGAGCGACGGGGGTGGGACAGATGGGTACGAGAGTGGCTGGGGCGCGATGGTCGCCGATAGAGGCCGCGGCGCGGAGGACGATGACGGCGGGGTCGTCGCGGCGGTCGCGAAGCTCGCCGGGTGCGTCGAAAGCGACGGCGAGAGGTACGGCGAATCCGAGGCAGACGAGGGCGAGTGTGACAGCGGCGTCGTCGATCCGGATACGGCATTCGGCGGCGGCCGATGGACCTGGGAGGGCGGGCGCGGGATGGCGACGCTCGGCGAAGCGCGCACGCCATTCGCGCCGATCGGGAGCACGACCGAGGTGGAGGGCGAGGATGCGGCGGAGGATGAGCGCCGGTGCGTGGGTTGGAAGTACGGGTCGTGCGCCGATAAACCGATGAGGTTGTCGACCGGGAGATTTAGCTGCAGGTCACAAGCCACCCCGTTTAATCTCGCGAAAAGTGAGGTGGCACGACGTAATGAACACGCACCCGCCGCCTATGTTGGATCAGCTCTTCCCTGTATATTTCATTGAGCCGCGATATCCGGATAAACTCGCGCTCGGTGTCCACCAGGCGGTTGCGTAACTGTTCATTTTCACGACGCATGGCCTCCAGCATGTCCTCGGAGCTCGGTGCAAGCGGGTTGGGCAGACGGAGGAGGGTAGGCGACTGCGTGCCATCGCCATTGACACCGGCACCACCCAGTCCGGGGGAACCCCCGTTCTGTTGGTTTGCCAGCTGTTGTGCCAGTCGCAACGCCGAGAGTTCGCGGGAGAGGCGGTTGACGTGCGACTCTGACTCAGCCTCTAGCACATTCTCGAGCTCTATCTTTTCTTCCTGGAGCTGGGGACGGTCGTCGAGAAATGCCCCTGTGAAGGATGAAAAGGAGACGAACCTTTTCGAGCTTGCGAGAGAGGACGTTGATGATGCGTTCTTCTTCTGCCTCGTAGGCATTGATGAGATCCTCCTCACGCTTGCTGCTGCTGCCACTGCTGGCGCTGGAGAGTCTCCGAATGGGCGGGGAGAGGGACATGACGAACAGACGAAGGGACAGGCAAAGGGGCGACGGGCGGGCGACAAATGAATTAATTTAAGGATATCGTGACATGACGTCAAATAATAACAAAAAAGAAAAAGAAAAAAACGGCACTCGGACATCCTCAAAAGTCGCTCCCCTCCACCTTGAACCGCTGACCGTATTGCAAGTACCGCTGCATAACGTGCAAAATAGGCTCAGGCAGTCCCATACTCAGCAGCGTGTTCCCTATTTTCTGGTGGCCGTGCGCTTGTTCCAGCTTGAAAACCAGACGAGCAATCTGCGTCGGGTACTGCAGTCGCCATATCCTCAGTGAGCGGTCGCACGTCCCGATAACGTCATGATGCGGACATACCGCAAGTTCACAATACTCCCCATACTGGTACGCCGCAACACGTATCGCCACCTGCAACGTGCGGGTCATATCGCCCTCCTCAGCGTACATTTCTAGCAACTTGATCCATGGCTTGATTGAATACCGAGGCGAGTCCAACGCACGCTGGAATGCTTCCTTCGCCTCCTCCTTGTGGTGCAGCCGCAGACCGAGATCGCCAAGTATCTCCCATTCCAAGCCTGTCTTGCGGTATGCCACATGCTGTGTTTTGAAGTGCGCGACTTCTGCGCGGAAGATCGTCCACACACGGAGGTCCTGGCACTCTGTCAGCCCACCGATAAATCACCGGAGAACGTAAACCCAGGCTTACCTCATATAACACCATGAAGAGATTATCAAGCCAACGCTCGCATAGACGTTTGTTGCTAAACGAGAACGACTCCTGTGCGCCCGGTCCACCAATCGGGGTGGCATCTTTACTCTCATCACTGTCACTTGCCGCCGCCTGAGCGGGCTGTTGTAGTCCTTTCACCACCGGGTCGCATTCCAGACCATTCGTCTTCGCAGCGGCCGCCGCCTTCTCCACTTTCATCGACGCCTCGCGTGCAGATTCGGTCGAAATGCGGATCGTCGGGATCGTGCTCTCCGCGTCACCCACAATCGTCTCCGTCAGGCTTTGGCCGACACTCGACGTCGGCGAGTTTTCCTGGTTCACCGAGGGTGACGCTCGCACGCCTTTTGTCGACGCGTCGTCATCCGCGACAACCTCCTCCCGCGTAACCGCAGCGATATCTACGTGGGCCTTTTGCATCCTGTACTCCTCTTCCATCACGAACACGGCACTCCGTGTCTTGAGAAGCTCATCCCACCCGATCTGCGATACAAGACGCGTGAGTAGCGCATAGGCGCGTGCCCATGTCCCGCGCAATCCGGGTGCTGGCAGACGTTGCAACGCCGGGTCTGCTTCGTCATCTTCTGTCTTCTCGCGCTCTGGCAGGATTTCCGCAACCGCAGCTTTGGTAGGTAGATGGAGCCGCAAGGCGGTGAGGCTGCGGTGTGCGTCGCGCCCGTTGAACGTGAACATTGGACACGAGTTGAGAGTGAGCAACGCCTGTACCCCCCCGTGTCACCTCCGATTACAATGAAAAACACGTGTGAAAACACGCACCGACTCGTACTCCGCGAGGTCGATATAAATCTCCGTGAGCTTCTCCCATGTCACGAACTCACTTGGTGCGCAGTTGACGGCTTGTCGTGCAAGCTTGAGCGCCCATTCGTGCTTGCCCTTACTTCGCAGGAAGTCACATTGCGTGTGGAGCAAGAGGTACGATTGTGGCATCTCCTTCATCGCCGTCGCCATTATTTGTACCGCCTTGACTTCCTCATCTGAGCTGCATTAGAAGTACTTCCGCTGCAAAGGCTTGACAGGCTCACTCATCCCTATGTAGCTCCGCGCGAGCAGACAGGACACTTCGGGGTCGCGTGCCGCCAATTTTTCAAAGAGGTTCGCGGCGTGTTGCCACCGACCACTATCGCCGAAATACTTGAGAATCCCGGCGGTGAGGTGATTCGAGACAACGGTTGCCACCTGAATCTCGGGATCTGATCCGACCTGCCATCCTACATTCGAACCGGCATGTCGTTCAGAGCTTAGTTCGAAGCGGATGTGCGGTTATCTGCACCTTTCAGAAAGAGAGCTTCGGCGGCCTGAAGGAAACGCAGCTCCGCATCGGGGGTTGAAATCGGTTCTAGTCGACGATAAGCTTCGAGGTGGTAGGTCGGGTCGTCAGAGTACAGGATCGCGCGGAGGGAGGCAGAGAGGTATGTTTCTTGCCATATTTCAGGAGTGGCTTCGTGTCTGTGGGGAGCGGTCGATAGAGTGCCGAATGGGCGAGGGAGAAGAAGAAATACGCACCTCTCGCCTCGTAGGTCGATGAAATACGCACTCACTCCTCCGGGAATCTTGACGTCTACCCGAACATCCACGCGCGAAAACGCATTAAAACAGCTAAGGAAGCACCAAAGAAGGCGGGTCCCCAGCCAATAAACGAAGAGAGTCGGCAGTCCCAAAGGAGCGAAAGGGGGGAGGAGGGGCGCAGATTATCGCCATCAGAACAACGAGGAAACGTTGTGCATACGTGGCAGGATTACGACGCACCAAAAACACCCATTTTTCACCTTCCAAGTTGGGCCCTTCGTGAACCACGCTTGTGGCTCTTCGATGGAATACGTGAGCGAGTTGATGTACGCTGCGAGCGACGCGGATGACGACGTGTCTATGCCGGAGACAAAGTGATACGAGCCCGTCTGCAGAGCAAGCGAGCCAGGCGACGATGATGGTCATTTAGGGCGTCGTTGCCCTCGGGACGAGGAGTAACGACGTGGTCACTTACTTCGCGCTGCCCGGCGCGTCCGGTGCTCTTGATGACGTGGCAGAGGTCAGGCGGGCCGAGTTCGCGAAAGGTCGCTGGGAGAGCTCGGTGAGACGAACGCGAACGAGCAAGGGAGGGCGCCAGGGGCTAGGATTGGAGAGGATGCGCACCGAGTGCCTCAGTCCGGGCGATAAGGGACTCCCCCAATTCAACCTGGGTGAAGGGGTGAGCTGACAAAAGTCAGTTCGCCGTGGGTGCTCACCTCGAAAATCTCTGGTACATCCTTGAACGCTGCCTCTGCAGCCATTTGGATCAGGACAAGTACAATTGACGGGCGGAGCAAGTCGACTCGGTTCGGAACACGCCGTTTCCTAACGTGGATGGCTTTTCGTCCAAAAAACCAAAGTTTTAACTATCGTGTAAAAAAACTGTGACTGCTGTACACTAATGCTGTGTCACTACCCGTGACAGTCAATCGGTCAATCAGATCGGATTGATATCGCCAATCGCCAACTCAATCAGCCCCCCACTCCAGCGGGATACGACCACCTTGGCTCCAGCTCGTACATCATCTTCGCAAATCACATCTCCTCGGGTTCCTCACACGTAATCCCGGGCTCTGCAGTGGGAAGCAGTTTGTTACGTTCTGAAAGCGTCTCCAACGCGAGTTCTGCAGCTTCGACCATCCTCCGCGCTCCTTCTACAATAAATCCGTCAGCGTAATCTCGCACCAGCTTGACGGATACTCACTCTCGAGACTAAGAACAAAGAGGGTCTGTGAGCGTCGCACGTGAGTAACCCAATGTCTAGCTTTCATGCTTATGCGTATCCAAGGACACCTACATTTCTCGCGTGGGTATCATCCCACACCTCCTGTTTCAGCCGTTCCTCGAATCCTTCTTCTTGTGCAATCTCATCAAGTAGGTGCTTGAGATCCTCTGGAACTGCGTTGTCTTGCTGCATTGCGAGCGCACTCGGCCCTCCTTGTAGACTCAATGCCTCGGCGTGTCCATTGGCGATAAGGAAATATCGCGTGTGATCACGCAACTTGAGCACCTCCTTTAAGATCATCGCAGGCAGAGGCTCTATTCGCGAACGCAGGCGCGCCTCTGCTTCGGCGACCGTCAGCGCGGGTTGCAGCACGGGTTGCTGTGGAATGGAAGGCAGCGCGGGCTCCCTTGACGAAATTCTGGCAAGACTGGCCCGCAGAGCCGGTACCACCTGTGAGGACCGTCGCTTGCGCGACACCCTGTTCTCTCTCTCTCTTCTCTGCGCCGCTTTCTCCTGCCCTTGACGATACCGACGGACTGCGCGATCAAATTTCTTGTCCTGTGTGACACTGTGATACTTGGAAGAGAAGGCATCGGAGAGAACTGAGGCACATTGAGCTGTCACTAGTGAGGAGCGATAATTTAGAAACGTACCAGCAATAAGAATTGTCATTGCGCCAACCCCGAATAGAGCCCAAAAGACGAATATAGAACGCCCTATAGGTGTTTGCGGAGCCAAGTCTCCATATCCGATGGTCGTGAATGCGATGAAACCTGTTCGGTGTTTGTGCTCGACAAAATCTAACAATATTCTAGGTGGAGCTTACAGAAGTACATCGCTGCGCCAAATCCCCAACCCTCCGTGTTGGAGAAGATGACAGAGCCAATCTTGAAAGGTGGTGTCCAATATAAGGGCGGGATCCTAAGACTAGTCCAGGAAATCACTCACGATCCAAAAAGTGAAGAACATGACCCAGGCAAGGCCAAGCTGATGTCAATGACTCTTTAGCATTTGTTGAGTATTCTCGAACAATGGATGACGGACCTTGGTATATAATGATCGGCGCTCATCTCTCTCGAGAGTCTTCATCATATCCTGGTAAGTCAGACCTTCACTCGAATCGTCCTGGGAGATCGACGCGCTGTCGCCTGCATTTGCAAGACGTAGCGCCTGTCGCGCCCTCTCCCACCACGCGATTCCCCAGCCCCCGCTCTCGCTCTGTTGCTCTTTCATCGCGCCATCGTCGATCGTCCAAGTGAAGTCCATCGGTACCCTCCCGCGTTCACCCTCTTTGACTCCTTGCTGCTGCTGGTCATGATGATGATGATGGTGCTGGTGCTGGGGGTGGGGGTGGTGCTGCCGCGTGCGCCTTCCAAACTTACGGCCAATGAACTTCTCGAGGGGCACCCCAGCCTCTCGTGCTGCTGATTCCAACACGTCTCCAGGAAGCGCCTCCGTATTCAGGTACATTGGGGGGGCTACGAAAGTTGACCCTCGACGTAGCGTAGCCGGCCGCACTGGAGGGTGGGCCGGGTTATCCGCCGTCCACACCTCCATGCCGCGTGCAACGAGACGTTCTCCACGGCGGTGCGCCAGCGACGCACTAGCTCGCGCTCACGTTTTCGTTCTTTGCGGCGCTTCTTGAACACTTGTAAGCGTCGGCGGTAACCAACCTGGAGCCCTTCCAGAACAGCCTCAGCCGTGAGGCGTACTCCGGCGCCGAGGATGATGATGCCAAGTACGGCATACAGACAAACTACGACGCGCTGGGCCGGTGTTACCGGCACGATGTCTCCAAAGCCGATGGTAAGGGTTGTGACGATAGTAAAGAATAGGCCGTTGACGAAGCTGAGTGACATCATGAGAGAACTGATTAATGCCCCCATTCCGATATAGGTCAGAAATATAATTGTAATGATAACGAGAGATCGTTGCTTGCGTGTGACGCCGCTGCCTTGGCGGGGCTAAGCGCACAACTTTGTATGTAAAAGGTAAAGAGACATACCAGCTTTGGCGAAGTTGGGCGTTGCGTACATATCCCAAATCAAAGTCAAATTCGTTATTGTAGATACAATTGTTGAGCATATAGTCATCCAGAACGCTTCACTAAATGTAAAGCCGTCGTTGGAATGATGCTGGGCAGCGAAGATAATAATGGTGACGATGTTCAGTATATCTGAGAAAGCGAGTCAATATGATACAGAAGGGGAACAAAAATAAAACAGGATGTCACCATGTAGAGTCAATGTAACGATGCATAAAATAGTGCTCCTCACGATATTTCGTTCTAGGAAGCGGAAAATAAGGGCAATATTCGCGAACACTGCCAGCGCTATGGAGAAGCTCATGGCGACAGTCACCAGTGGCGGATTGCTGAGTTCTTGGACGACCTTACCGCCGGACGTTTGAACATACCAGTGTTCTGTCAGAGCGGGGATTTCCAGAAGGATGGAAAAGGGAATGAGGCTGCCAGATATGATGGGAGTGCGTCGATAGTTCGGCAAGATATCGTCGTGGTCCTCGTTGTGATGGGACCCGAAGAGGACTTCTTTGATCTTGAGAAGAAATCTGGGGAGAAAGGGTCGCGAAAAGTGGGTCACCGAAGAGGAAGATATCGTTCCGGGAGACGACAGAGGCACGCCCTGCCTCGGGTGGAGCCTATCCTCGCCTCGCTCGGGAAATTCAGGAGAGTCGATATCTCCCTGTTCTTCAAAGTCGTCGAGGTCTTCAATTTCGTGGTCGTTATCGTCTTCATTATTATCCATACGGTCTTGGCCATCTTGGCCATCGCCTGACCTACTCTTTTCTGGATCTCCTCGGCCCAATTCTGAGCTAGGCTCGTCTGACGGGTGCCTCAGTGGTGAGATGTGGGCCAAGAGCGAAGCAAAGAGGAGAGACGGAGACATATTTGGGGCACGAAGAGGTTAGGGGGAACCCATGAACTATTTATAGTATCGAGGCGAGAGGGTAAGGGGAGGAATGGGGAGTCTTCAGAACATCCCGGACTTCTCCCGGCCGGGTGCGGGGAAAGTGGTGAAATTGAAATTTTTAATTGCATTGTCGTAATCTTTGGCTCCCACGTTCATGGGCAACGTTTCCGCCTCGTGGTCCTGTCACTGGTCACTTACATCATGGCCACAACCACATTGGCCTTGGCGCCTTATCAGACACAGCTCGTCGATGCCTCTCTCACAGCGGGCGCACTCAAATTCGGCTCGTTCACCCTCAAGTCAGGCCGGTGCGATCACTTCATATCGACTTGAGATCGCCAATTAATGTCGAGCGAACCCATCAGGGTTTCTCCTTACTTTTTCAATGCTGGGTTGATCTCCACGGGGCCACTCCTCCATACCCTATGCACAGCCTACGCCCAGACTATCGCCAAGGCCCTCTCGGCCCCTCGGCCGGCGCAGCTCCCCAGCTTCGATGTTCTTTTCGGGCCAGCTTACAAGGGGATTTCCCTCGCTGCAGTCACCGCCGTACTTTTACACACGCAGTATCAAATTGACGTTGGGTTTTCCTACGATCGCAAGGAGGCCAAGGACCACGGCGAAGGTGGGCGAATGGTTGGCGTTCCTGTGGCCGGTAAACGGGTCCTCATTCTCGACGACGTCATGACTGCCGGGACCGCGGTCCGTGGCGCTATTGAGATGATTCGCCAAGCTGGAGGCGAGGTAGTTGGTGTCGTCTTGGCACTCGATCGTGAAGAGATCGGCCACAGAGGCAGAAGCGCTGTCAAGGAGCTGGAAGAGGAACTTGACGGGGACGGGCGCGTCATGGCAATCCTGCGTATGCGCGACTTGATAGCGTGGCTCAAAGACAAAGGGAGGCATGAGGACATCGAACGCATGCAGGCATACTGGGAGCAGTTCGGCATCAAGGAGTAACTTTCATAGGGCCATTAGGCCATTACGAAACGGACGACGCGATATATGCGAGCAGGATAAATCATCACTCATCTTGATCCCAACCTGTTACCTCCTCCACCCCAATTGTATCCCGCTGTACGATCAGGTCCTTCCCCCTGCCCCCGTGGTGGCGTGGCCTGTACGCCAGTGCCAAAATTTGCCCCTGCACCTCGACTAACCAAGGCGTGAACCCATGATGGTGCGCGACCGAACTCGCGCAAGCGACGGAAGCGTTGGTCCTGCCCATAAAGTATCCACCACCATAGGTGACCAACAACAGCACCCGTCACGCTTATGAGAGCGGCCCCTGGGCCACCCATGAGAAAATCAATGCCTGCTGCTGCCTAAGCGGAAGTAAAAGATGGACCAATTAAATGGCCGCGCACCAATCATGACATGCGGAAGGTACTCCATAGGGAAAGTGATAAGTCCCATGAAAGAAGTTTGAGTACCCGCGGGAGCAAGTGCGGAAGAAAGGTAAAGTATGCAGAGTGTAAGTGCGCGCGAATGCAAATAAGTGCCAAGTGGGAGATTGGCCGCCTGGAAGCAAGTCATTTGAACGTCCGAGCACGGAAACACAACAAAACGAACCAGTATGGCTCCCGCTGCGAGAGTCAGCTGCCAGGCATAATCCGGAGACTTCCAGGGGTAATGATCGAGCTCTAGATTGGCCGAAGAGCGACTGGATATGGCCATCGTCATAACGAAACGACGTCAAAGACGAAGACGGCACGTACTACAACATGACCAGCTCAAAGAGATAACCCAAACCCGTGCCTGCGACGGAGTATTTGCATCATTAAGAGCAGAGCAGGAAGATGTTAGACGGCCAGATACCTCCAAAGAAGAAAGTCGTCCAGACCCTCCATAACTATGCTCCTTTCAGAACGTATATACCCTCCCAGCGTATGAAGACGCACCTCGAATCTTCGAATCACCAGTGGCCACACAAGGACGAGTCTTCTCAAGCTCAAAAGTTGTAGCATGGTTGGCAACGTGACGGCGAGCGACGAGCCGCACAGGAAACGCGTCACTGGTGGTATGCTGCGAATCACATCCATGAAGCCGGCGTTCGCCATTGCGGAGAGCCGATAATTGTCGGTTTTGATCGGGCCAGCTACAGTAAAATTACGCGGAAGGATGTGCTGAAGAGCGAGGAGCAGTGACGCCTACAGTAGGATGGGCTGAGTCGTCAGACACGTCAACATACGGTGAGCGGACCGCTCAATCCGGACAGCCAACTTAAAACACCGAACACCGTGACTGTACCACTAGCAGTGCTCTCGCAACGGTAACTCTTGAACCAGAATATGCAAAGCCTGTTTGTGTTCTCCAAGAAGCAGACCGACGCACTTTCACCACCTCCTCGGGCGCGCCCATTCGAAAGGAAATGAGAAGCGCTAAAACTCTTAGGCTCTCCCTGCCTTTCACGGACCGCCGTTATTGGATCGGCGCCGGGCGCCCTTACCGCGTGAATTTAGCAGATCTGCGGTCTCCATGTATAGGCTCTCCTTCATCTCTATCCGCTCGCATTCCGCTGTCTGTAGTTACAAGCTCCCAATACAATAATACGTGTATCTGCCATGTCAAGAATGGGGTACCTTCCGAGGGAATCGGGTTGGGTGCTTACTACAATCCAACACGACAATCGACAAAAACGTGCCCGAAAATTTCTCTCTCCCAACTTTCGGCGGAGATTACGGATACTGCATCCCACGTAAATCCAGAGAATGGAACGGTGCCCCCCTTGCTAAAGTAGGCTCTTCTCAGTTCTGCGTGGTTCTAGCAGTGTTCTAGCTGCCTGCGACCTCCGGCACTGACGGCGACAGACGTACTGTATGCACACGCCTCTTACCGTATTTGGCTGCGGAATTTCGAACAAAGTGCCGTACAATAAAACACCCGCGCCGCGCGCATTGGCGGAAAACCTCGTCCCTGGGTATCCGACATACGCCAGATCCGCAAATTTCTGACAGACCGACAGAGGATTGGCCAGTAGCACCTCAATTGAGCCTTTTCACTGGCACATCCTGATGGGTAGCATCCTATTTTGATATTTGTGCACATGCGTATGCTGACCTCTGGATTACAGTTCGTCCATGGCCTTCTGTCGACAAACCGTTACAGTATACTCGAAGAAAATTTGTGCATGCTCGCGTATCGTCGTCTTGATAATTACAGGACCCTGTCCGATGGGCTTTGTTTGGTAACACTCCCAGTCTCGGTGACCTCTGGCCCTGGCACCAACGAACCAGCCATTCGCAATTTCGCATGCATGGACATCTCCTTTCGATGTTGAGTTTGTAATCTCCGTGTCGTGCGTAGGTTTGAATTAACTGAAACCCTGCTCTGCTCGGCAGCACCGACCTTTGTGACATTCATTTTGTATAGAGCAACGGTCTTCAGGTATTACACCGGCATTCAAAGCCCTCCAACCATGTGGGTCACATTTTATATCCATACATTCTTTAGTGGCAGTGAACCTGACACGCTGACCCAGAGTTGGAGCGCTCATACAGGACATACGTAGTACGCTGCAGCGCCGGACTGACTTGGCATATTCTTTTCCTCAACCAATACCTTGACAAAGTACCCGCGGACAAACACGCCCAAGATAAGTGTCCAGTCATTCACAATGACGTAGCCTTGACATGTGGGCCGAACTTCAGACTGCTTTAGTTGGTGTCATCTCCTCTCCTCTCCCCGACCCTACCGATATATACCTGCACGAATGGGACCACCTGGAAGCCAGTGTCACCCCATTATATTTTTCACCAACTCCCTTATTTCGATCCGCCTAGGTATAGAGAATAGATCTTCGGGTTTAGGTTGAGTAGGACTTTCGTTCCTGAGGGAGCTGCAAGCTGGACTCAACGGTAACCCGTTGCATGACGTCAGCCCTCAGATGCCTTGGGACCATGCATTATTGTTCATCTCTTCCATCTCTTCTAGTTTGGTGAAGAGCTTCAAGTGTGGCGGACAAAGAGTACTTTACATCTAGCTTCCGGTTCAACCCACTCTCAGGTGCGGTCGAATTTTATGGAATCTCTATTTCACTTTTGGGAATTTGCAAAGTTTATGCTTCGTATTTTAGGAATTAGAGGGCTAGGGTCCTTGAGACCACCAAGAAGTGTAACACCAAACGCCGCAATTCTCACATATGTCGTTCCACGACCCAACCTACCGTACGTATGCATCCTAGGAAAGAGCAAATGACACGGGCGGCAATCAGCCCGGTTTGCTGTCCTAGCCGATGCCGAGAACGGCGTCAAAATGTCAACCCCTTTTTTTCCACTTCCGTCACCAGATAGATTCTGCATCAGAAACACTGACTGATCCGTCAAACTGTGCCGAGGTGGTAGCTCACATACAGTGCGACTAATAAACGAATCCGTCCTCGGGCTGTCCCTATTAGGATGCACTAAAGAGCTCCGCGCGCTCTCTCCAAGAGGACCCTTCCACACACAAAGACAGAGAGGAACGCCTAGCTCATTGGCCGATAACATCGATGCACGGTGGCTGTGTGTATCGAGGATATTTCCAAGACACTTCTGCTCAGCTTGACATACGATAACATGTATGCTTTTCTGGCTTGGTCGGGCGGGGTGGGGAAGACCCACCCAAAGGCTGGACCTCCCAGATCTCAGGACTCATCATCGTCTCTCGCAGGGGCTCACCTCCGTGGGACGGCTTATCCACATGTCTCATTTCTCATACGTTACCGGCCGCTTCGGTCGAGAATGCAGTTACTGTACATATCATCGAAACTGCCTGAATATCTCAACTAGAACCGATAGACGCTACCCGATCTTCAAACCCACGGAACAGAGCTACTGTACTCGCGCGGTCAGGGGAAACGTGATTACAGTATTCCGCATTCCGCGGGCGCCGCTAGCGTCCCCCCGAGCCCTCGGGCTGGCCTCAATCTCCATCGTCGAAGTCCGGGTCTTCCCCCGTGGGGCTGCCCGGGAAGGATGGACGGTTTCCGTTCCGGCATAAGCCGCAAGTACCCCCCCTTCGGGCAGCTCGAGCGGTGTGAGCTTCGTTCGCGGCTGATTAAAAATACCTCGTCGCGTCGCAGTTTCTAGGTCAGCGACGCGACCGTTTGGCTGGCGATTGGCATCCGTGTATGATAGAGAAGGCACTTCCTAGGGGCGATGGTGTCACCGCGGCACCATTAGTGTGTCAACATGTCCAACGCTTTATGGCCGGACAAAACGCGCGACATCTTTGCGGTGTCCGGCGCCTAAGTTTTCCTCGACCGGCAAAGCAGGCGCCCCGCCGTGTAATCAACAGCGTCGTAAGGGGTCTGGGGACAAGATGCTCAATCATCAGGTCGCTTCTTTGACAACCGCAACTCCTCCTAAGGAGACTATTTTTAGCCCTGCAGTATATTGTACCCTACTCTACAGTAATCTACATTAACCCCCGATGTGTCATGTTTCCTACATAGCCCAGAATGATGCCCGGTTCCCACACCCAGATGTGAAAACAGGGCGAGTCCTGTCCAGATCATCCATCGATACGTTAAGACATAAAGAAGAATACCAATAAAAAACAACGGAAAATTTGCGAAAGATGTTTGAATGGTATACTGTGGAACAGTCCTTGAGATTGAGTATTCGGGAGTCGACATTATACGACCTCCAATCATCATCAAATCACGTTTGATTCACGGATCATGAGGCTTATATGAGAACTTGTAACGAGAAGTCGATTTCTCCGGGGAAAGCGTTTGCAATTCGATGTCATCGACATTGGTAGTCGGGTTTGATCCAAGCTGTATTGTATCCGATGATGAGGGCAATAGGCTCGGCACCCTCACAACAGAGAAAGAGTCATGCGGTCTTGACGACCGCGATAGCCCATTCTATAATCAAGAAACAGAGCGAACCATTATCTCAGAACTGGCGGATCGAGAGAGGCGCGAAGTGCCATCGTACCTGTGTGGTCCACCCCATCCCATGAGTTGTTGGCGCTGCCATTCGCTCGCGCAGCTGGGTGCGCGAAATAAGGGTGTCAAAAATCGCCTGAGATATGCCTCCCTCAGAATGGAGAAATGGAAACCAGGAACTAAAAACGAAACCCCTCTCACATGCGTGTATACTGTGCCAGATGTCAAGTCGATGATCCTGTAAGCCGCCATTTTTGGCAGAAAAAAGAACGTCACTAGTGCCGCGATCGCCCAGGCGGTGGCCAGGAACCCAGTTTGGATGGCGCTGCGAATAAGGTAGTTCACAATCGTATCCGACCTGCGGACGCCACTTCGGGATTTCAGAAGCGCCCGCACAAGGAAAACTACAGGGGAAGGATTGGGTTTTCGTGACTCCAGAGACGAGTGAAAGACGTACGTGTGATGAGACACTCCGCAATGGCTTGTATCGAGTGCCAGACAACTGATGTGGTCTGTCGAGCTGAGACACCACTTTGAATCACGTCAATATGGGTTCAAATAAAAATAATTAGCATGAAAGCTTCCGCACATCGTCGATTTCCAAGTCATCACCGTAGTGATCATACCGACTATAAAGGCAGCAATGGAAAGCACGGCAATTAATCCACTTTGAATGCGACTATTTGTGAGGGTGTAGATGCTGGAGTTCGCATGAATATGCATTCAACGTCGACAAGTTAATCAAGAATGAACTCACCGAAGTGCAAGAAAGATGTTCGCTAGCAGAATAATAATCAATTGGCATATTGAGTTGACGGGCCCCTCCCATAGATCCGCTAATGAAGATGAATGGGCGATAAGGTGCGCATACCAGACAGAACCCACGTTTGTGTTTCGATGGAGGAAAAGAAGGGAATAAAACACTGGAAACTCTTCAACATGGTGGTATCGACTGCGAGAACAAAGCGGCTTACAATAGTTCGTAGGCGAAATGCCACATCCTGTGTCCATTTCAGTTGACCAGACACAGTGAATGGTAGGCAGACGCCTGAGAACTCACAATATGCTTTGGAGAGCAACAATGAGGTATTGAACGACAACAAAGGCTCTGAGACAGTGTGAGTGGCAAGGCACATCAAGGGAAGACGCGATGACGATGCCCACTTCAGGAACAATCGATCCTTAAATCCTGCCGACGTGGTAAGTCTTTTCCAGAATGCAGATCCAACGATGAACGTACGGCAAACCCAATATCTATAAAACTGTTGGCTCACCAACCCAAAGAAATACGCATTCACTTCATCCAAGGGATTAGGGATGCAACATAAGTGAACGCTGCACACTGCCTACGAAGGATGGAAATCAACACTATGCCTGTCAAGTGGGTCAGAGTCATCTGGAATAATTGGAACAAGACGTAGCTCCTCACCTTGAACCTTTGGTGCACCACCCGCCATTGTGGGGTCAAGAGGGGGAACGATGGACTGGACTGCAGAGGAATCAAATTATAGAATCAGAACGGCCATGAGTAAGACGCCCACTGGTTCTCCAGGTACCACGCTGCAGGGCTACCATGATTTTGAAATGGCCCATCGAGTCTTGCAGTAAAACAAGGGCGGTAAGACCGAGTGGTTTAGTGTAGGGTGAATCCCGATTCGCAATACACTACTCGGTCTTACCGCTTTGCGAATCGTGGGTTGTCCTTGCCACTCGATCGGTGGCTCTTGATTTTTTTCTGTGGAATCAATAACATTAACATTCATCATTTCCTAATCCGGTGTCGAGCTCTGTACCTCTCCGCAGCGGCGCAGCCCTGAAAAAGGGGCCAGCTGGGATTTTCAAGTCCAAGAACGAGTTGTTAGTGTTGCGCCAACGCTGGCACTGACAACGTATGTTGATGTGGCACTAGAGGTCGTGAATGTGGAATCTTTGGCGTCACCCGGTCCAACCAAAACTCGGGGCGATCAAGTCTACAATCTGGGGGCCTTCAAGAAGGAGAAATTTTCGGTAGCGGTTGCCCTCCGATCGCCGATTCGAAGACTAGACTCCAATCGAATAACGCGACCAGGTCCATCGACTTGCCGCTTCGGGTGGCGGGGAAGGGCCAAACGTAACGCATTCAGTTACTGCAGATGCTCGAGTGACAAGTGATTCGGAGCCAATGACAGACCAGAGCTCAGGCTGCGCTCGAGGAAGAAAACAGGTGGCTTTGTTGTCGCGGTATTTTCACCGTTCAGTTGGTGAGGCACCATAAGCTCGCCTTTCGCTCAGGCTCGGCATTCGAAGGGCAAAAGAAAAAAAAAAGGTTTAGCTTGCAGCGGTATGATAAAGAGGGTTAGATGAGCGCCATTCATTGAAAAGAGACAAATTCGCCCGGTTCATGCATCGTCAAGCTCCGAATAGTCGCAACGCCGGTGAGCCGCGTCTTGCCGTGCGTGGTCGTGACGGCCTCGTGACAATGAAACCCCTATTCCATTGCATGGGAAATTCCGGCCAAACGTACCCTTATGTCGGGCGTTGGGCGAGAGCTTTGAAACAACGGTGGTGAATTGCACCCGCTCCCGCCAGGACATACTGAATTTGACGTGACGCGTAATGAACTGATCATGAAACGACGGGCAAGACTGCCTTAGAGTGACCCTTCGCCACATGACACCAGAACCCGGGCGTGAACTTAATGAGGATGGTGCTGCGCCCATTTCGTTTCGTTTCGGTCTGGGGCTTGGCTTTTTTTTTTTTTTCGAATCCGACGCCAAGTTCAATTCCACTGCAAGCCTTGGCCAATGCGCAGTCCTCCACCGAGATTGAATATCGTTACAAAGGGCCAATACACGCATTTGAAAAAAAAGGAATTAGATGTAAGGTAGGAGTTACGCCCTCGGTTCTCACCCAGGATTTGAATGGCTTGCCGGATGGAAACAGGCCCAGGGCGTGATCGACGCTGATCCTCCTCCCGCGATCCGGAAGAGCGATTTGAGTGAAGGATTGGAGGCGAGGGGACCCGCGCGGTGATAGACTAAGTGATTGATTGATTGCGTGAGCGACGTTTTGAGGGTCGACCCCATCGCATTAACAACGGGCGGTGGTGGATTTATCCAAAAGCCCGCGAAGAAAGAGCCAAAAAGACGCATGGGCTTTGACAAGACAGACAAATATAGCTGACGCAGCTCAGGGCACACCCCAAATGACGCGATGACGGGCAGTGAAGATCCCGAGAAACGGTAGAAGACTTGGGAGCTGTTGGTCCATGCCTATTTCTGTTTAGGGGTATTTTCAAGCACGGGACGCTGGAGCACGGCAGTAGCACGGCATTGGGCGCCCCCACATGTTTGGCCTTCGGTATTTCGCGGTGTATTGAAAAGGGGTCGACATGTGCGTTTGTCGCTGACTGAAGCTCAATACGCTCAATTCTCATGGCCTCATGCATTTAGATGTTCACCGCTTTGCTGTTGAGCCAAGGGTGTCACCGTGACGCGGCAACGATCAGTCATCCCGTTATTCCCCGGAACGAATAGAATCGACGTGTCGGAACCCTCCGAAAATCCGTCGTCCTCTCGGCCAATTCGCTATCAGACTTACTGTAACCGCCATTCTATTGCAGGCTTGTCGTCGGCCCCCGTGTGGTATTGTACTGTGACGGTAATGGTGAGTTCCTTCCCGTGGACACGGCTACAATAGTATCAGTATGCGACGGGCAGACGGTCGACGTGGCTGGGGTGTTTCCATGACGTGGCGTCCGAATCCTGGGATGTGTCACAAATATGACCCAAAGACAATGAAGGTTGTGGCACACCCCGGATTTGAAACCAGGAAGATTTCAGAAGGGAAGTGATACCGTAGACGGACTGTAACAGCAACATCGTGCATGTGTCAAGCTTGATCGTGGAGACAAATTCTATTGCCAGTGTACCATTACCTTGACAGCACGGCGTCGACAATTTGCAGTGCTCGAAAAAGACTGACCAGAGAGTAAGCTAGGTGTGTCTCGGCCTGCCGTTTCGATAAGGACTCGCCAAGTAAAAAAACCTGAACACGCACAAGTCCAGATAAGGACGGATCCGTTCATCGTTTGATGCGCCTTTTTCAAAATTCGGCGCATGGGGGTCCTTGGAGAGGGGGGCGATCGTCAGTGCCCTCTTCCTGTCAATTCGCGCGGCAGATCTGGGTTTCACGGCAAGCAGGGACCTTGAATCAGATTTGCCCTTCCATGCTGCATCGTCTACTCTTTCCAACCTCTCCCGACCATGTTGTGCCTACCCCCATGGTACTCAACTCCGTTGTACTGTGCGATGAACGATTCTGGTGAGATTGTCACGAAGCGTAGGATCCGCAATGGTGGACGACTTCCCGACAGAGAGTGGGACTATCAGTTGAGTTCATGAAACTGCCAGTGGTGATATCAAGCCTATAATAATCAAGGGTGATACTATCTCCAAATGACAAGAACGAGCACCTGATCCCAGTGATCCAAGCCCGAGCTATGACCCAGGTACTTTTTATTGGCTGGTTCCAGTCAACAGACAGTGCTTGCATTCATTGCCCAGTTTTATATGTTACAGTTACACTGTAGGCTGACAGCAACTTCAAGAGCAACTTAGGGAACAACCGTATTACTAAGCATGCAGCTATCGTATTCAAGACCCCGGACTCCGCCGCGATTGAGGGGAGTGGCAGAGGTACAATCATGCGTTCGATTCACGCTGAGTGGACACTCTTTGACGAATTTCTACTCCTAAATAGCTCCTAGGTAAAACTGTACTTATTTAAGCTGTATGTTCTAATCATCCATCAGTTTGTGTTTCCAAACTTTGTGTCTCTAAACTCCTCGCCTCTTGCCTTCGGACTCTAACACAATCGACACCCGGCGCCTTAACCTTTCATCAATCTCATCACCTACAACTTTCCAGTTCCATCATGCATCTGAACAACGCCCTCATTCTTCCTGACGAGATCATTACCAACATCTTGAAACACACCGATTACAAGACAGTCATCGCCTGTCGAAGAGTAGGCGCTGTCCCCTTCTCTTGTGGTGTCAGCTGTGTTAAGTGCATCGCCAGTCATGTCGCCGTTTTAACGAGGTGGTGGAAGCCTCCTCGGCGCTCCGATATATCGTAGAACTAGCAGCATCAGGGATGTGCGACGGCCCACCAAACGATATAGTGCCAGCGGAGCGGTTAAGGAGATTGTTGGGGATGCAGACCGCATGGAAGACCTCCGGATGGACTTTGATCGATGACTTTCCTTACTCGAGAGATCCGCACGTCGTGGTGACATCCGGAAACCTGGTCGTGTTCCGAAGCAATACGAGTAGGAGCACGGTCGAGCTGATCCTACTACGGTTCCCTTCCAAATCGCGTGGCATCCCGGAACAGATTTGGGACCTGGACTTGGATTGCAACAATTTCCGAATCGAAGCCTCCTGCGCAGACGACGCCCAGGATCTCTTCGTTTTCGCGTGGTAAGCTTCCAGGATGGCATTTCCCTCGATTCATTGCCGATAGGAACACTCGTTTTTCAGCTCGTCGACCATCCACGTCCGGACGCTTTCCACGGGAGGTGTGCATCCTCTCACAACCAACGGCGGTACGATACATCCTCGCTCGACCCCCGGCAGTCTCGGCCTGCGCATCCACGGAGATCTTGTCTTGATTCTTCTTGGTCTAAGCGGCTCTGTTTGGGACTGGAAGACCGGAGAAGAGATCGCCACAATCGTGAGTCTCTTGTTCGGACCTCCTTCGGATCGTGAGGTGCTGACCTTAGAATTCTCCCTTGACGCGTAAGCCTTTGACCAGCAGGTGCTTTTCATTTCTCGATAGAAATCATGTCATATCCATGCATTACGACCTCTCTTTGAGCGTAACGAACGCCTTCCAGGTGACAACCTTACCGGACGTCCCGGGCAAAGCGCCTTCCCGCACGTACCGCTTCTTGCTGAAACCACCCATCGCCGGCCCGTCTTCTTTCACCGATTTTCACGCGAACACGCTGCCCACCATCAGGTCGAGCCGGTGCTCAAGCCCGGACCACGATCCCGCCGGATACTTCCACGCCGATCCAGACGAGAAGCTGTTCGCGTACGAGATGGGCTTGCCGAGCGTATATATGCCCTTGAGCTTGTTCACACGACACACGCTGCACGTGCCGCGCGCCACCTTCCTCTCCCACATCGCCGCGCACCGCGCGGCGTGCGCGCGCGCGCCCGACGGCTCCGCCGCTGCGGGGCCCGTCGTGGTGGTACCGTGGCGCTCGTGGGGCCCTGGCCGCACGCACCTGACGACGGTGCCGAACGCGTCCCGGCGGTATCTCCGCCAGCACAAGGTGTGCGGCATGCACGCGCTCGGCGAGCCGCACCTCCTACTCGACCGCGGAATCCTGCGCATCGCGGACTACCACCCGCACCGCGTCGCACGCGCACGGGCGGCTGCCACCGTGCCGGTCGGTAGCGGGGACGATGATTCGGCTGCAGCAGCAGCGGAAGCGGAAGAAGGAGAAGGAGGATGGGAGGGCAACGATCACGATACTGCACAGGGTGAGCCGCCTCGTGGTGGCGGCAGTGGCGGCGTTCAGATCCCCCATGTCGAGAAAGACATACCACTTCCGGACGGATTGGGATCTGGCGTCCGATGCATCCTCGGTGAAGACGTGGTGGTGCTGCTAGAGGTGGGTCATCACTTCCGGCGCCGCTCGATGACACAGCACGGCACGAGATTGGTGCCCGCTGATTGCTCCGATGCGTTTAGTACGCAGCGGGCGGCCCTGAAAATCCGGCCGGCGGAATAGAGAAGATATATTATCACCCCATTTAGCCCTGCAGCTCTTTTTGGGGCAAGGGTGTGATACCCTGGTACCCCAGACACTGGAACTCGAGGGTTGAAATCAAGAGGTGCGTGACATCGCTTGTCGCCTTGGAATATACATAAACGTCACTGGATGCCTCCCCAATTCCCCATCACAGCCAAAGTTGATAGATAGATTGCCGTTTTGCATTACTTTCCGAGCGACGCCAACAGCCAACCAAGACGCAACAACTAGGACCAAAGAAGAGAGACTAAACCACCGTTTTGATCATGAATCAGGACCTCTCATATACTAAATATCTGTCGTCCCCCGAGGAGCAACCCAATATAAGAGAAGAGGGATCGTCGTCTCGAGGAGGGATGAAGAACAGAGCGCCATGGGGTAAACAACACACGCTTTAGAAAACCCACGGCTGCCGCCACTCCCGCTCCTCTTGCCGCGAACAAACGGAGTATCATGGGTCCATGGAAACGCCGTTGACCCCTTGCCCAGAGAGAACATGGAGGTGCCTCCCACACTGTTCCAGCATCACTGCCGGCTCATCCCGCATGACAAGAGACCTTGAATCGGGTTTGCCCTTCCCTATTGTATCGCCCACTGTTTCCATCCTCTTCCGACCTTGTGTGTGTACCCTCCACTGTGGCCGTGTAGTGCTCAACTCCGTTGGACTGTATGATGAGCGATTCTGATAGGACTGCTGCGAAGCGCGGGACTATCGGTTGTGTTGCATCTTGGTTGCAGACTGTCGTGATAATCTCCTACTGACACTCAGGCTGCAAGCACCAGCACCTGTTCCCTGTCCAGTGGTCCAACCCCTTTCAGGTGGTCATGACATGCAGCACAAACTTTCACCTTGTTGGAGGCCCGAACTGATACTGTACGATAAGTACTGTGGTGTGACAGAAGTCGTAGAGCTTATAGCAGTAAATGTGGCCTGCAGCCTAGTGTAGACAGTATTACTAAGCATGGCAACTATCGATCGTCGCAGGATAAAATCCGCTGATTTGTTCCGAACTCTCACTCTCCACAGCTGCAACAAGTCCAGTTCCACCATGCACCTGAATAATATCCTCATTCTTCCTGACGAGATCATTACCAACATTTTTAAATACACCGATTACAAGACAGTGATCGCCTGTCGAAGAGTAGGCGCTGTCTCCTTCTTTCGTGGTGCAGGGTCAGCTGTGTTAAGTGCATCGCCAGTCATGTCGCCGTTTCAACGAGGTGGTGGAAGCCTCCTCGGCGCTCCGATATATCGTAGAACTAGCAGCATCAGGGATGTGCGACGGTCCACCAAACGATATAGTGCCAGCGGAGCGGTTAAGGAGATTGTTGGGGATGCAGACCGCATGGAAGACCTCCGCGTGGACTTTGATCGATGACTTTCCTTACTCGAGTGAACCGCACGTCGTGGTGACATCCGGAAACCTGGTCGTGTTCCGGAGCAGTAGGAGTAGGAGCACGGTCGAGCTGATCCTACTACGGTTCCCTTCCAAATCGCGTGGCATTCCGGAACAGATTTGGTACCTGCACTTTCCTTCCAACGGTCTCGAACCCTCCTGCGCAGA
The DNA here is from genome assembly GCA_022496215.1 of Russula brevipes. Lineage (NCBI taxonomy): Eukaryota > Fungi > Basidiomycota > Agaricomycetes > Russulales > Russulaceae > Russula > Russula brevipes. Next base: position 171,743 of record WTXF01000051.1, on the reverse strand, counting down.
CGACTCCCAAGATCTCCTCGTTTTCTCCTGGTAAGCTTTTAGGATTGCTCTTCCCCGGATCCATTGCCGATAGGAGCACTCAATTTTCAGCTCGACGACTATCCAGGTCCGGACGCTCTCCACGGGAGGTGTCCATCCTCTCACAACCAACGGCGGTACGATACATCCTCTCTCGGTCTCTGGTGCTTTTATCCTGTGCACCCACGGAGATCTTGTCTTCATTGTTGCTGGCCCACCCAGCCTTGTTCGGGTTTGGAACTGGAAGACCGGAGAACAAATCTCCACAATCGTGAGTCTCCTGTTCGGACCTCCTTCGGATCGTCAGGTGCTGACCTTTTCTTGATTTCCCCTTGACGCGTAAGCCGTTACCTTTAACCACCATCTGCGTTCCATTTCTGACAGAAATCATGTCATATCCATGCACTACGACATCTCTCGGCCCCCGACGATCGCCTTCCAGGTGATGACCTTACCGGACGTCGCGGGGAATGCACCTTCCCACACATACCGCTTCTTGCTGGAACCCCCCTTCGCCGTCCCGCCCTATTTCACCAAACTGCACGCGAACACGCTGCCCGCCAACTGGTCGAGTCGGCGCTCAAGCTCAGCCCACGATCCCGCCGGATGCTTCCATGTCAATCCAGACGAGAAGCTGCTCGCGCTCGAGCTGAGCTTGCGGAACACAGAAGAGCGCACGACCTCGTTCACGCAGCACACGCTGAACGTGCCGCACGCCGCCTTCCTCTCTCACATCGCCGCGCACCGCGCGGCCTGCGCGTGCGCGCCCGCCGCCGACGCCGCCGCGGGGCCCGTCGTGGTGGTGCCGTGGCGTGCGTGGAGCCCCGGCCGCACGCACTGACGACGGTGCCGAACGTGTCCCTGCGTGATCTCGGCCGGCACAGGGTGTGTGGCATGCACGCGCTCGGCGAGCCGCATCTCCTCCTCGACCGCGGAATCCTGCGCGTCGCGGACTACCACCCGCACCGCGTCGCACGCGCACGGGCGGCCGCCACCGTGCCGGTCGGTAGCGGGGACGATGACCCGGCTGTAGCAGCAGTAGGAGCGGAAGAAGGGGAAGAAGGAGAGGAGGAGCCCGATTGCGATCACGATCACGATACCGCACGGGGCGAGCCGCCTCGTGGTGGCGTTCAGGCTCAGATCCCCTATGTCGAGAAAGACATACCACTTCCGGAAGGACTGCGATCTGGGCATGTCCGATGCATCCTCGGTGAAGACGTGGTGGTACTGCTAGAGGTGGGTCGTCACTTCCGGCGCCGCTCGATGACACGCACGAGATTGGTGCCCGCTGACTGCTGACTGCCTCGATACATTAGTTCGCTGGGCGCGGCCCTGGAAACTCGGCCCACAGGATAGAGAAGATATATTATCACCCCATCTAGCCCTGCGGCTCTTTTGGGAAGAGTGTCATACCCTGGTACCTTAGACACCGGAACTCGAGGTTGAAATCAAGATTCGCGAGGTGCGAGATATCTTCGAATATGCATAAACGTTACTGGATGCCTTCCCAATTCACCATCACAGCCAAGCTGATAGATAGATTGGCCTTTTGCATTACTTTCCGAGTGTCACCAACAGTCAACCAAGACGCAACAACCAGGACCAACGTATTGATCACGGATCAGGAGATGTATACAACTTTATACAGAGGGCGATGATTTGTACATGTATATTACTAGCAGCAGAACGCAATACAGGGAATCGGCGAGGCGATGGCATAGAACACGCATGTGCTAGACTAGGCCTAGTTCCCCTAGTTACTGTATGCCTTTTCAGAACTAAGAAATTGGACTTGCCTAGATCTAGGAGTGCGGTCCTCAATCTAGCTCACCTAGTTTTGAGCTAGACGATGTTCAGTGCTAGATCACTTACCTAGAAGCTCCCTATTCCAGTTCTAGGACTAACTAGTACTAAACTGCCCGCTGCCCGCTCTCGCCCGGGCCGGAAGAGCGAGATGGTGCCCCCGGCGGTTCCAGCAGCACTACTGCCGACTCATCCCACATGACAAGAGACCTTGAATCGTATTTTCCCTTCCTTACTGTATCGCCCACTGTTTCCAACCTGCAGCACAAACTCAGCAGTAGCAGTACTACAGTAGTAGCAGTAAACGTGAGAGCTATTACAGTATTACTAAGCATGGCAGTCATCCGCCCGAACTCTCACTTCTGCAACTCTCAGGCGCTACTACTAGTCCAATTCCATCATGCACCTGAATAACATTCTTCCTGACGAGATTATTGCCAAGATCTTGAAATACACAGATTACAAGACAGTGATCGCCCTTCGAAGAGTAGGCACTGTCTCCTCTCGTGGTGTCAGCTGTGTTAAGTGCGTCGCCAGGCATGCCGCCGTTTCAACGAGGTGGTGGGAGCCTCCTCGGCGCTTCGATATATCGTCGAACTAGCAGCATCAGGGATGTGCGACGGCCAACCAAACGATATAGTCTCAGCGGAGCGGTTAAGAAGATTGTCGGGGATGCAGACCGCATGGAAGACCTCCGCGTGGACTCTGGTCGATGACTTTCCTTACTCGAGAGAAATGTCTCCTAATCCATTATGGCATCTGGAAACCTGGTCGCATTCTGGGTCGTGGGAGCCGCATGGGCGAGCTGATCCTACTGCGGTTTCCTTCCAAATCGCGTGGCATCCCCGAACGGATTTGGCACCTGGACTTGGATTGCAACGATCACGATATCGAAGCCTTCTGCGCAGACGACTCCCAGGATCTCCTCGTTTTCTCGTGGTAAGCTTCCGAGGACAGCTCTTCCCTGATTCGTTGCCGATAGGAGCACTCAATTTTAGCTCGACGACTATCCACATCCGGACGCTTTCCACCGGAGGTGTCCATCCTCTCACAACCAACGGCGGTACGATACATCCTCGCCCGATCCCCGGTGATTTCAGCCGTGCATCCACGGAGATCTTATCTTGATTCTTCTTGGTCTAAGCAGCTCTGTTTGGACTGGAAACCGGAGAAGAGATCGCCACAATCGTGAGTCCTGTTCGGACCTCCTCCGGATCGTCAGGTGCTGACCTTAGAATTCTCCCTTGACGCGTAAGCCTTTCACCACCAGCTGTTTTCATTTCTCGACAGAAACCATGTCATATCCATGCACCGCAACTTCTCTCCGCCCCGACGATCGCCTTCCAGGTGACGACCTTACCGGACGTCGCGGGCGAAGCGCCTTCCCACACGTACCGCTTCTTGCTGCCCCCCTCCATCGCCGTCCCATCCTATTCCATTGCACTGCACGCGAACACGCTGCCCACCAGCTGGTCGAGGCCGGCGCTCAAGCTCGGCCCACGATCCCGCCGGTGCTTCCACGCCGACCCAGACGAGAAGCTGCTTGCGTTCGTGCTGGGCTCGTCGACACAGAGATGCGCATGACTTCATCCATACTGCACGTGCCGCACGCCACGTTCCTCTCCCACATCGCCAAGCTCCGCGCGTGCGCGCCCGACGAATCCCAGCTCCGCTGCACCGCGGCGCCCGTCGTAGTGGTACCGTGGCGCGCGTGGGGCCCCGGCCGCACGCACCTGACGACGGTGCCGAACGTGTACCAGCGGAATCTCGCGAGTACAGGGCGTGCGGCATGCACGCGCTCGGCAAGCCGCACCTCCTCCTCGACCGCGGGATCCTGCGCGTCACGGACTACCACCCCACCGCGTCGCGCGCGCACGCGCAGGGCGGCCGCCACCACCGTGCCGGTCGGTAGCGGGGACGACGACCCGGAAGTGGAAGGAGGAGGAGGAGGAGGAGGCAACAACGATCACGATACCCGCGGGGTGAGCCGCCTCGTGGTGGCGGCGGGCGGCGTTCAGATCCCCTATGTCGAGAAAGACATACCCTTCCGGACGGACTGCGATCTGGGTATGTCCGATGCATCCTGGGTGAAGACGTGGTGGTGCTGCTAGAGGTGGGTCATCACTTCCGGCGCCGCTCGATGACACAGCACGGCACGAGATGGTGCTCGCTGATTGCTCCGATCGTATTAGTTCACGTGCGCGCCCTGAAAATCGGCCCACAGATAGAGAAGATTTATTATCACCCCATTTAGCCCTGCGGTGAGAGAAGGGTGTCATACCCTGGTACCCCAGTCACCGGAACTCGAGGGAAATCAACATTCGCGAGGTGCGAGATATCGTTTGTCGCCTTGGAATACGCATAAACGCCATGGATGCCTTCCCAATCCCCATCACAGCCAAGTTATAGATAGATTGGCTTTTTTGCATTACTTTCCGAGCGACGCCAGAGTCAACCAAGACGCAACAACCAGACCAAAGAAGAGAGACTATACCACCGTATTGATCATGGAGAGGAGTTGTATACAACTTTATACACTGCAGGACATGATATCATACTAGGAGTCACATATTGAGCAAGATATAAGGATGAAGCTTGATGAAGAACAGAGCGCTATAAAAGGTGCAGCGGCTGCCGCCACTCTGGCTCCTGTCGCCTCGCGGCAAACGAGTATCATGGGTCCATAGAAACTCTGACCATTTACCGTTTACCGGTTTACTCCTTGCCAGCTCTCGCCCCGAAAGAGAGAGAACATGGAGGTGCCTCCGACACGATTCCACTGGCACTGGCAGCACTGCCGGCTCACCGTCACTGGCATCCCGCATGACAACTCAAGAGACCCGGATTTACCCTTCCATGCTGTATCGCCCACTTATTCCAACCTGAACACAAACTCATAGCAGTACTAGTAGCAGTAAACGTGGCCCTGAGGGCGAACTAGCGAAGGGCGAGCTATTACATTACTTTAAGCATGGCATTATGCAGCGAGCCCGGGCCGCTGATTTGATCCGAACTCTCTGCACTCTCAGGCTGCAACTAGTCCAGTTCCATATGCACCTCAATAACATCCTCATTCTTCCTGACGAGATTATTGCCAACATCTTGAAATACACAGATTACAAGACAGTGATCGCCTGTCGAAGAGTAGGCGCTACCCCCGTCTCTTGTGGTGTCAGCTGCGTTAAGTGCATCGCCAGTCATGCCGCCGTTTTAACGAGGTGGTGGAAGCTTCCTCGGCGCTCCGATATATTGCAGAACTAGCAGCATCAGGGATGTGCGACGGCCCACCAAACGATATAGTACCAGCGGAGCGGTTAAGGAGGTTGTCGGGGATGCAGACCGCATGGAAGACTCCGCGTGGACTTTGGTCGATGACTTTCCTTACTCAAGAGAAATGTCTCCTGACCCCATTATGGTATCTGGAAACCTGGTCGTATTCTGGGCCAGTGGGAGCCCCATGAGCGAGCTGATCCTACTGCGGTTTCCTTCCAAATCGCGTGGCATCCCCGAACGGATTTGGTACCTGGACTTGGATTGCAACGATCACGATCTCGAAGCCTTCTGCGCAGACGACTCCCAGGATCTCTTCGTTTTTTCGTGGTAAGCTTCCGAGGACAGCTCTTCCCCCTGATTCGTTGCCGATAGGAGCACTCAATTTTCAGCTCGACGACTATCCGCGTCCGGACGCTTTCCACGGGAGGTGTCCACCCTCTCACAGCTAACGGCGGTACGATACATCCTCGCCCGATCCCCGGTGGTTTCAGCCTGTGCATCCACGGAGATCTTGTCTTGATTCTTCTTGGCCTAAGCAGCTCTGTTTGGAACTGGAAGACCGGAGAAGAGATCGCCACAATCGTGAGTCCTGTTCGGACCTCCTTCGGATCGTCAGGTGCTGACCTTAGAATTCTCCATTGACACGTAAGCCTTTCACCACCAGCTCCTTTTCATTTCTCGACAGAAACCATGTCATATCCATGCACCGCAACTTCTCTCCGCCCCGGACGTTCGCCTTCCAGGTGACGACCTTACCGGACGTCGCGGGCGAAGCGCCTTCCCACACGTACCGCTTCTTGCTGCCCCCCTCCATCGCCGTCCCATCCTATTCCATTGCACTGCACGCGAACACGCTGCCCACCAGCTGGTCGAGGCGGCGCTCAAGCTCGGCCCACGATCCCGCCGGATGCTTCCACGCCGACCCAGACGAGAAGCTGCTTGCGTTCGTGCTGGGCTCGGACACAGAAATGCGCATCACTTCATCCATACTACACGTGCCGCACGCCACGTTCCTCTCCCACATCGCCGAGCTCCGCGCGTGCGCGCCCGACGAATCCGCCGCCACCGTCGCCACCGCGGCGCCCGTCGTAGTGGTACCGTGGCGCGCTTGGGGCCCCGGCCGCACGCACCTAACGACGGTGCCGGACGTGTACCAGTGGAATCTCTGCGGGTATAGGGTGTGCGGCATGCACGCGCTCGCCGCGCCGCACCTCCTCCTCGACCGCGGGATCCTGCGCGTCACGGACCACCACCCGCACCGCGTCGCGCGTGCACGCGCACGGGCGGCCGCCACCACTGTGCCGGTCGGTAGCGGGGACGACGACCAGGCTGCAGCAGCAGCAGCGGAAGCAGAAGGAGGAGAGGAGGAGAGCAACGATCACGATACCCCGCGGGGTGAGCCACCTCGTGGTGGCGCGTTCAGATCCCCTATGTCGAGAAAGACATACCCTTCCGGACGGACCACGATCTGGGCGTGTCCGATGCATCCTGGGTGAAGACGTGGTGGTGCTGCTAGAGGTGGGTCATCACTTCCGGCGCCGCTCGATGACACAGCACGGCACGAGATCGGTGCTCGCTGATTGCTCCGTTGTATTTAGTTCGTGTTGCGAGGCCCTGAAAATCCGGCCCACAGGATAGAGAAGATATATTATCACCCCATTTAGCCCTGCGGTGGGAGAAGGGTGTCATACCCTGGTACGCCAGTCACCGGAACTCGAGGGAAATCAACATTCGCGAGGTGCGAGATATCGTTTGTCGCCTTGGAATATGCATAAACGCCATTGGATGCCTTCCCAATTCCCCATCACAGCCAAGTTGATAGATAGATTGGCCTTTTTGCATTACTTTCCGAGCGACGCCAACAGTCAACCAAGACGCAACAACTATGACCTAAGAGAGACTAAACCACCGTATTATCATGGATCAGGAGTTGTATATATCTTGATACAGAGGACGATGATATGTACACATAATTAGTAGCGGCAGAAGATAATACAGGGAATCGGCATATAGACTAAATATCTGTCTTTCCCCCGGGAACAACCCAAATAAAAGGGATCGTCGTCTCGAGGAGGGATAAAGCACAAAGCGCATGGGGTAAAACAACACGCGCTTTAGAAACCCCACGGCTGCCGCCACTCCGCCCTTGCCCGCACGGATCATGGCCTGGACGCCTTGACCCTGCCCGCTCTCGCCCCGGAAGAGAGAGAGAACATGGAAGTGACTCCCGCACGGTTCCAGCAGCACTGCCGGCTCATCCCGCATGACAAGAGATCTTGAATCGGATTTGCCGGTATCGTCCACTTGTTTCCAACCTCTTCTGACCGTCTGTGCCTACCCTCCATGTGCAGGGGTGCTCAACTCCGTTGGACTGTATGATGAACGATTCTGATAGGACTACCACGAAGCGCGCAGGACCCGCAATGGACGACTTCAGAGCGGGACTAACTATCAGTTGTGTTGCATCTTGGTTCATGAGACTGTCGTAATATCTCCTACTGACCACAGTGAGTCAGTGACCAGCGCCAGCACTTGTTCCCTGTTTAGTGGTCCAACGCCTTTCAGGTGGTCATGACATGCAGCACAAACTCTCACCTTGTTAATACGCCGGAGCTGATACTGTAGGATAATGACAGCAAGTCGTAGAGCTTATAGCAGTAGACGATTGTGACCTGCCTGGAGAGTGGGGCGAGCAAGATAGTATTACTAAGCATGGCACCTATATGCGCTCAACTGCAACTCTCAGGCTGCAACTAGTCCAGCCAGTTCCATCATGCACCCGAATAACATCCTCATTCTTCCTGACGAGATTATTGCCAACATATTGAAATACACAGATTACAAGACAGTGATCGCCTGTCGAAGAGTAGGCGCTACCTCCTCCTGCGGTGTCGGCTGTGTTAAGTGCATCGCCAGTCATGTCGCCGTTTCAACGAGGTGGTGGAAGCCTCCTCGGCGCTCCGATATATCGTAGAACTAGCAGCATCAGGGATGTGCGACGGCCCACCAAATGATATAGTCCCAGCGGAGCGGTTAAGAAGATTGTCGGGGATGCAGACCGCATGGAAGACCTCCGCGTGGACTCTGGTCGATGACTTTCCTTACTCGAGAGAAATGTCTCCTGATCCCATTATGGCATCTGGAAACCTGGTCGTGTTCTGGGTCGGTGGGAGCCGCATGAGCGAGCTGATCCTACTGCGGTTTCCTTCCAAATCGCGTGGCATCCCGGAACGGATTTGGCACCTGGACTTGGATTGCAACGATCACGATCTCGAAGCCTTCTGCGCAGACGACTCCCAGGATCTCTTCGTTTTCTCGTGGTAAGCTTCCGAGGACAGCTCTTCCTCTGATTCGTTACCGATAGGAGCACTCAATTGTCAGCTCGACGGCTATCCGCGTCCGGACGCTTTCCACGGGAGGTGTCCACCCACTCACAACCAACGGCGGTACGATACATCCTCGCCCGATCCCCGGTGGTTTCAGCCTGTGCATCCACGGGGATCTTATCTTGACTCTTCTTGGCCTAAGCAGCTCTGTTTGGGACTGGAAGACCGGAGAAGAGATCGCCACAATCGTGAGTCCTGTCCGGACCTCCTTCGGATCGTGAGGTGCTGACCTTAGAATTCTCCCTTGACACGTAAGCCTTTCACCACCGGCTGGTTTTCATTTCTCGACAGAAACCATGTCATATCCATGCACCGTAAATTCTCTCCGCCCCGGTCGATCGCCTTCCAGGTGACGACCTTACCGGACGTCGCGGGCGAAGCGCCTTCCCACACGTACCACTTCTTGCTGCCCCCCTCCATCGCCGTCCCATCCCATTCCATTTCACTGCACGCGAACACGCTGCCTACCAGCTGGTCGAGCCGGCGCTCAAGCTCGGCCCACGATCCCGCGGATGCTTCCACGCCGACCCAGACAGAAGCTGCTCGCGTTCGTGGTGGGCTCGTCGAACACAGAGATGCGCATGACTTCATCCATACTGCACGTACCGCACGCCACGTTCCTCTCCCACATCGCCGAGCTCCGCGCGTGCGCGCCCGACGAAATCGCAGCTACCGCTGCCACCGCGGCGCCCGTCGTAGTGGTACCGTGGCGTGCGTGGGGCCCCGACCGCACGCACCTGACGACGGTGTCGAACGTGTACCAGCGGAATCTCTGCGAGTACAGGGCGTGCGGCATGCACGCGCTCGGCGAGCCGCACCTCCTCGACCGCGGGATCCTGCGTGTCACGGACCACCACCCGCACCGCGTCGCGCGCGTACGCGCATGGGCAGCCGCCACCACCGTGCCGGTCGGTACCGGGGACGGCGACTCGGAAGTGGAAGGAGGTGAAGGAGGTGAGGAGGAGGGCAACAATGATCACGATACCTCGCGGGGTAAGCCACCTCGTGGTAGCGGCAGTGGCGGCGTTCAGATCCCCTATCTCGAGAAAGACATACCGCTTCCGGACGGACTGCGATCTGGGTGTATCCGATGCATCCTGGGTGAAGACGTGGTGGTGCTGCTAGAGGTGGGTGATCACTTCCGGCGCCGCTCGATGACACAGCACGGCACGAGATTGGTGCTCGCTGATTGCTCCGATGTATTAGTTCGCGGCGGGCGACCCTGAAAATCCGGCCCACGGATAGAGAAGATATATTATCACCCCATTTAGCCCTGCGGCTCTTTTGGGGGGAAGGATGTCATACCCTGGTGCCCCAGACACCGGAACTCGAGGGAAATCAACATTCGCGAGGTGCGAGATATCGTTTGTCGCCTTGGTTGCATAAACGCCACTGGATGCCTTCCCAATTCCCCATCACAGCCAAGTTGATATATAGATTGGCTTTTTTGCATTACTTTCCGAGCGACGCCGACAGTCAACCAAGGCGCAACAACCAGGACCAAATAAGAGGGACTATACCACCGTATTGATCATGGATCAGGAGTTGTATACAACTTTATACAGAGGACGATGATATCTACTAGTAGCAAAGGTTATACAGGGAATCGGCATAGACTAATTATCTGTCATTCCTCTGGGGAACAACCCAATATAAGAGGGATCGTCGTCTCGAGGAGGGATGAAGCTATGAAGCTATGAAACGATGAAGCTTGATGAAGAACACTGGCAGAGCATTATGGGGTAAAACAACACACGCTTTAGAAACCAAAAGTAGGCAGACGGAGTATCATGGGTTCCATAGGAACTCTGACCGTTTACCGTTTACCGGTTTCAATTACCTGCCCGCTCTAGCCCCGGAAGAGAGAGAGAACATGCCAGTGGAGGTGACCCCCACACGGTTCAAGCAGCACTGCCGGCATGCTGTATCGTCCACTTATTCCAACCTGCAACACAAACTCATAGCAGTACTAGTAGCAGTAAACGTGACCCTGAGGGCGAACTAGCGAAGGGCGAGCTATTACATTACTTTAAGCATGGCAGTTATCGCAGCGAGCCCGGGCCGCTGATTTGATCCGAACTCTCTGCACTCTCAGGCCTAGGCCAACTAGTCCAATTCCATATGCACCTCAATAACATCCTCATTCTTCCTGACGAGATTATTGTCAACATCTTGAAATACACCGATTACAAGACAGTGATCGCCTGTCGAAGAGTAGGCGCTACCCCCGTCTCTTGTGGTGTCAGCTGTGTTAAGTGCATCGCCAGTCATGCCGCCGTTTTAACGAGGTGGTGGAAGCCTCCTCGGCGCTCCGATATATCATAGAACTAGCAGCATCAGGGATGTGCGATGGCCCACCAAGCGATATAGTCTCAGCGGAGCGGTTAAGGAGATTGTCGGGGATGCAGACCGCATGGAAGACCTCCGCGTGGACTCTGGTCGATGACTTTCCTTACTCGAGAGAAATGTCTCCTAATCCTATTCTGGCATCTGGAAACCTGGTCGCATTCTGGGTCGGTGGGAGCCGCATGGGCGAGCTGATCCTACTGCGGTTTCCTTCCAAATCGCGTGGCATCCCCGAACGGATTTGGTACCTGGACTTGGATTGCAACGATAACGATCCCGAAGCCTTCTGCGTCGACGACTCACAGGATCTCTTCGTTTTCTCGTGGTAAGCGTCCGAGGACAACTCTCCCGCTGATTCATTGCCGATAGGAGCACTCAATTTTCAGCTCGACGACTATCCATGTCCGGACGCTTTCCACAGGGGGTATCCATCCTCTCACAACCAACGGCGGTACGATACATCCTTGCTCGATCCTCGGGGATTACAGCCTGTGCATCCAAGGGGATCTTATCTTCGTTTTTGATGGCCTAAGAAGCTCTGTTTGGGACTGGAAGACCGGAAAAGAGATCGCCACAATCGTGAGTCTCCTGTTCGGACCTCCTTCGGATCGTCAGGTGCTGACCTTTAAAATTCTCCCTTGACGCGAAAGCATTTAACCACCAGCTGCTTTTCATTTCTCGACAGAAACCATGTCATATCCATGCACCGCGACATCTTTCCGCACCCGACGATCGCCGTCCAGGTGACGACCTTACCAGACGTCGCGGGCGAAACGCCTTCTCACACGTACCGCTTCTTCCTGGACCCCCTCATCGCCCTCCGATTCGATCCCACCGAACTGCACGCGAACACGCTGCCCACCAGCTGGTCGAGCCGGCGCTCAAGCTCAACCCACGATCTCGCCGGGTGCTTCCACGCCGACCCAGACGAGAAGCTGCTTGCGTTCGTGCTGGGCTCGTCGAACACAGAGATGCGCATGACTTCATCCATACTGCACGTACCGCACGCCACCTTCCTCTCCCACATCGCCGCGCACCGCGCGGCTTGCGCGTGCGCGCACGACGGCTCCGCCGCTGCGGGGTCCGTCGTCGTGGTACCGTGGCGCGCGTGGGGCCCCGGCCGCACGCACCTGACAATGGTGCCGGACGTGTCCCGGCGGGATCTCGACCAGCACAGGGTGTGCGGCATGCACGCGCTCAGCGATGCACACCCCCTCGACCGTGGAATCCTGCGCGTTACGGACTACCACCCGCACCGCGTCGCGCGTGCACGCGCACGGGCAGCCGCCACCACCGTAGCGGTCGGTAGCGGGGACAACGACCCGGCTGTAGCAGCAGCGGAAGCGGGAGGAGGAGGAGGAGGAAGAGAGGAGGAGGGCAACGATCACGATACCGCGCGGGGTGAGCCGCCTCGTGGTGGCGCCACCGCCGCCGTTCAGATCCCCTATGTCGAGAAAGACATACCGCTTCCGGACCGACCGCGATCTGGGTATGTCCAATGCATCCTGGGTGAAGACGTGGTGGTGCTGCTAGAGGTGGGTCATCACTTCCGGCGCCGCTCGATGACACAGCAACGGCACGAGATGGGTGTTCGCTGATTGCTCCGATGTATTAGTTCGCAGCGGGTGGCCCTGAAAATCCGGTCTACAGGATTGAGAAGATATATTATCACCCCATTTAGCCTCTTTTTGGGGGGAAGGGTGTCATACCCTGGTACCCCAGACACCGGAACTCGACGGAAAACTTTAAAGACCTAAATAACCGACAGACCTCAGTACACGTTATGGTAACGGACTGTCATTATCGCGTTTACCTAAATAACCGACAGACTATGCAGACATATGAGTATGAGACGTTAAGTAAGAGTAGCTGTGTTTTACTCACCCTCAGTACACGTTATGGTAACGGACTGAGGGGAGATAGTGTCCAACGCGAGGTTTTATCAACGCGTAGACGGTCACGTGCCATGCAGGCTGGATGTCGTGACTTAGGGTCTAATACTCCTCCTCATCCAGTAGTGCATTGGCCGTAGTAGGTACTGTATCGTAGAGTATCAATGCTTGCTCCTCCTGAGGTTTAACTTCACCTCCAGGTGGTCCTCGTAGCCCCAACTTGTATCGTAATCGTTGGAAGTCCATCCTTCCCAGCGCCTTAGTGAGAATATCTGCTATGTTATCCGCCGAGCGCACCCGCTCGACGCGAAGCTCTCCATCGGCCACTTGCTGCCTTATATAATGGAACTTTACCCGTATGTGCTTGATTCGTGAATGCCATACGTGGTCCGCAGTCAGTGTGCTTGCCGCGTCATTGTCGCAGAAGATGGGGGTTGGATGCGAGGGCAGGAAATGTCACGGTAAGCCTTCTAGTAATTGCCTAAGGAAAATTGCTTCGTGAGCTGTCCCATGAAGTGCAATATATTCGGCATAGCAGGATGAGTCTGCCACAGTGCGGTGTTTCCGCGAGCTCCATGAGACGGCCCCGCTTCCGAGTGAGAAGCAGTAACCTCCGATGGACCCGCTTGTCTCCGCGCAGTTCGCATAGTCCGAGTCGGAGTACCCGACGAGCTGCGCGGCTGTGGTGAGTTGTCCTCCAAGCTCCAGGCAGAGTGACCTCGTCCCCTTGAGGTATCGGACCACCCTGATTCCGGCCTCCCAATGTTCCGGCTATAGCATCCAGGACAGAGGCCAGTCGACCCACCGCGTAGGCGATGTCGGGGCGTGTCCCTATCGCTATATACATTAGCTTCCCGACGAGTGTCCGGAATGGTGTCTTCTCCGCCCAGTCTTGGATGTCCAATGGGACCGGGAGGGATTTGTCGGGACGGGATATCTGCAGTCCCTGGACCATGGGCGTGTCGACCGTGCGCGCGTCCCCTAGATTGAATTGCTCTATCACGCGGTCGATAAGGGCGGTCTGGGATAAGGATATCGTCTTGGCCTCCAGGTCGTGTGAGATGGCAATCCCAAGTGCGAATTTTGGTGGTCCAGGTCACTGATGTCCCACTGAGCTTTGAGGAAGCCTTGAACTCGTCGTTCTCGGCCTTAGAGGTCGACGCCGACATGATGTCATCGACATGGACCGCGAATATGGTGGTTCCTGTATCCGACTGACGTCTGTACAGCACCATTCGCAGGGCATACGGTCGAACCCATATCCATTCACGGCTTTATGGAAGTTTGGTTCCACACCCTGCTGGCCTGTTCATTCCGTATATGCTCTTCATTAGTTTCATCACCCAATCCTCCTTCTCGACGACTTCGAATCCACCGGGTTGCTCCATGTACATTGTTTCATCTTCCGGTAGGATTCCATGTAAGAAGCCGTCTTGATGTCGAATTGTTGGAGGTCCCACCCCATTACGGCCGCGATGTGCAAATGGCGCGGAAAGACTCGAGGCGACAGTAGGTGAGGTGGTTTTGTCATAATCCACCCCGTAACGCTGCGCGCACCCTTTTGCCACATATCGGACTTTATACCTGACGATATTCCCCTGATCGTCGGTTTGCGTTTGCACACCAACTTTCCTCTCAGGGGTCGTTGGCCGCGCGGGACTTCGGTTCGGGGAACGAGGACGAAGACGTTTAAGTCTTCCAGACTCTTTAACTCTTCGCACCCGCCTGCGATCCAATATTCGCGATCTGGGGATGCGAGGGCCTCCTGCCAGGTAGGTTCGTCATTGGCATTCGAGTCCGGTTCGATGGAGCCGTCACTTAGCCCGGCCAGTGCGTCGTCGACAGAGAAGTCGCCTGCAAGATCCAGGTCCACCGCACTAGTGCGTGCGTGTCACGGACCGGGGCGAACTCCGCGAGGAAAGCTCGGGCATGGGTGGCGGGATGTGCTGTATCGGCGCGACGCGTTGCTCGCTCCTCCTGACGACGAGCAGTCGAAGCCGCGACGTCGGACAAAGCAGCGGAGAGCCGTGACCGGGCGCAGTGCCGTGCTGGCGGGGATAGGGACTCTGGTCGACCGGCGAGGGGCAGTTCGGAGGATGTGGCATGGGTGCTCGACTGGAGGGGCCGCGTGGTCATTATCGTCGTCGGACGGGGGGTGACATTGACGACCGGACCCGAAGGGGGTTCCGGTTCAGGATGAGGGATGGGGCAGGTGTAGGTATAGAACAGGTGGGTATTGGTACGTTAGGGGGGTATTGTAGGTAGGGGGGTATGGGTAAGGTAGGTACAACGTTACGTTGGGGGTATTGGTAAGTAGGGGAGGTGTTGGTAAGGTAGGTATAATAGGTCGGTAGTAGCCGGGGGTATAGGTAAGGTAGGTAAAGTAGGTGGGGGTATGGTATGGTAGGTAATTGGGGGTGGTATGGACGTGGCAAGGGGTGGTATGCATAAAGTGGGAAGGGGTGCAATCCCGACGGTTTCCCAAGTGGGTTTTACCTCGTCGGCGTCAAACGGGACGATCGTTCCGGGAGGAGGGAAGTCGGCAGTTCGTCCAGGTGCTCAACGAACGTTACATGGAACGAGTTGAATACGCGGCCGGACGCCGGGTTCCATAGTCGGTATGCCTTGGAGTGCGGGGCATAACCGATGAGTACGCACGGACCGATCGCTGTAGGACTTTAGAGTTGGAAGGTAATATGAGAGCGAAAGCCTTGCAGCCTATCTCCCGTAGGTGGGTCAAAGCTGGTACTGTAGAGAACCATAGCTCGTGCGGCGTTTTGCCACCGTTGGCTGTGGAGGCAGTGAAATTCGTTAAATATGCTGCGGTTACGCAGAACTCGTCCCACAGCTCCGCCGGGGGCGTTGCACGCGAGCCGCATGGCGCGTGCCTTACCCATAATGGTACGGTGTAGTCGTTCGACGCGCCTGTTGTGGGCCGATGTGTGGGGTGCTGTGAGTTGGTGGATGATACCGTGCGATGCGCACCATTGGGTGGTAGTGTTGGAAAGTAATTCTCCGTTGTCTGTGGTGATGATTTTAAGGCGGGCATCCGTTTGGTTTTCAACCGCCCGGTGCCAGGTCTGAAGTGCTAACGTCGCGTCACTCTTCGAGGACAGGGGGATGCACCACATGTAGCTGGTGAAGTCGTCAATTATGTTCATTAGGTACAAGTGACCCTTTTGGATTTAACAGACATGGGACCCGTTAAGTCGATGTACACCCTGCCCAGCCGCGCTGTAGCCCTAGTTCCCTCCCGTACTCTTGGCACCGACGAGCGGGCCTGCTTCCCGAGAATGCAGTGGTCACATTTCGGGGGAGTCGTGGAGAGGTCAATGGGCATACCTGTTACGACGGCGTTACGAGCCATGTCGATTATGGCGCGATTCCCGCAATGGCCCAAGCGGCGGTGCCAAGTCTCGACATCGGGGACCCGTGAGGTGTATAGGCAGGTTGGTGACAACACTGCTGAAGGGGGATGTGGGAGGTGTCGGATAAGAGTGTGTAAAGGTCTCGTCCCGGGATAACAGTGCCGCGAGCGACGCAGAGGCCATCTTGCGTGGAGACCCAACATCGGTTGGAATTGAAGTGACTGACGAAATCGCCAGCACGATTGAGGGAGAGTACAGACAGTAGGCGTACTTTCGAGGCAGGGACGAAGAGGGCGTTATGGAGCAAGAGGGATTCCCCAGTATCGAGGCGAAGGGAGAGAACCCCCATCCCGACTGCGTAGACGCAAGAGTCGCCCAGGCCTTGCACGGGGTGTGGGGCGATCGGGCTGAGTTTCAAAAAATCTGCGCGGTCTGGCGAAATGTGGCATGTCGCCCCAGTGTCCATGAGGAACGGACATTCCTCGGCGGATAGTGGGTTCGATCCCGATTTAGCTGCCAGAGCCTCAAGGGATCGAATGTTCGTATCGTGGGCGAACTCCTTCCAGTCAAGAGAAGCACGAGGCATGTCATGATCGGAAAGGAAGGCGGTATATTGTACCAAGTCAGTCATACTGGCAGCACATCAGGAAAACGGCAAAATGCTGAATGCTTCTTAATGGCTCTTAATGGCTCTTATCCGCTTATTAAGAAGGGCACCCTGCTTAATAAGAGCAATAAAGAAGCATTAAGAAGCATTAAGAAGCATTCAGCATTTTGCCGTTTTCCTGATGCACCTCCCGAGGACACCGCGGCTTGGGGTAGTGCAGGAGAGAGGGCCATGTTAGCAGACGAGGGCGCAGCAGGGGTAACTGGTGTGAGAGCATAGGTGACACCACCAATCATCACAGACCCTAGGATACCTGGTGAGGGGGCAGTGCCCGTGTTGGCGACGACAGTAGGCGATGTAGCGGTTGCGGTGAGTGCAGACGAAGCAGTGGAAGTGACTCTTCCCATGGCGGTAGTACTAGGCCTAGCAGGCTTCCCAGCGGCCAGGTGCTGAGCAGCTTTAGCGTCGTCGACACTGCGGCCAGCCATCTTCCCCCCTTTTCTGACGCAAAAATCGATTGTGTGATGTAGTCTCTTGCAGTTGGAACATGCAATAGGGTCCTTCCCATCGGCGGAGGTAGTGGCGAGGGCCACAGTAGGTGCACGAGGACTGAGTTCATTTCGACGTTTATTGAGACGCGCCTCAGTGCGGATCCGTTTGACAGCATCGGCGGAGGTGAGTGCGGGATTGTCCGTCATTCCATGTATGTCAGACTGCAGTTGGGAGAAGTCACGCTCGAGGCAGTTGATCAAGATGACAAAGAGGAGTTTGTCATTGTCGAGTGGCCCCATTTTAATGATGCGGTCGTAGATGTCCAGAACCGTGCGTAATGTATCTTCCATGGGGAGGTTGCGATCGAATTGGATGTCGAACACACTACAGAGAAGGTTAATCTGCGCGTGAAGCCCAAGTTTTTCGTGGCGGGTCTGAAGGGCGGCATACACCCCATGCGCCGTGTTCAGTCCTGAAACAGCATCGTACTCGTCGCGATCGACACATGTCAGGATAAATGAACATAGGGACTGATCGGTATTTTGCCAAATATGGTGCGCAGTGGGGTATAGGCCCGGATCGGGGCAGACCATGGTCCCAGTTAAGTATTTCGAGACGCTGCAAGTCCCGCACAGAAGGGTAAGCCGCCTGCTCCATTCGGGCCAATTAGTTTCAGAGAGGCTAAGAAGGAAGCTGGTGGTCCAGGTAGAGTCAGAGACAAGCCGTTCGCAGTATATTTCGTTCCCAGGTCCCAAAGCGCTACTAAAGTTCCCAGAGTGGGCGTTGGTAGCGTTGGGGGCATTGGTGGGAGTGTTGGGGGCTGTAGCGACCCCAGAAGTAGATGCAATAGCTGCCCCACCCAAAGGGGGTTGGGGGCACTGACTGGTGCGGGTCCAGCTGCGGGTGGGTTCACCATCGTTGGAGGCAGGTAAGTAAGAGTAGAGCGGTCGTTGGATGTTTAACGTGTCAGAGGGTTGTCTTGAGATTTAGGACGCAGGGCCCATAACCTTTAAAGACCTAAATAACCGACAGACCTCAGTACACGTTATGGTAACGGACTGTCATTATCGCGTTTACCTAAATAACCGACAGACTATGCAGACATATGAGTATGAGACGTTAAGTAAGAGTAGCTGTGTTTTACTCACCCTCAGTACACGTTATGGTAACGGACTGAGGGGAGATAGTGTCCAACGCGAGGTTTTATCAACGCGTAGACGGTCACGTGCCATGCAGGCTGGATGTCGTGACTTAGGGTCTAATAAAAACAACATTCGCGAGGTGCGAGATATCGTTTGTCGCCTTGGTTGCATAAACGTCACTGGATGCCTTCCCAATTCCCCATCACAGCCAAGTTGATAGATAGATTCGCTTTTTTGCATTGGTTTCCGAGCGACGCCGACAGTCAACCAAGATGCAACAACCAAGACCAAAGAAGAGAGACTAAATCACTGTATCGATCATGTATCAGGGGTTGTATATGTCTTTATACAGAAGTTAATACAGGGAATCGGCATATAGACTAAATATATGTCGTTCCCCCGAGGAACAACCCAAGATAAGAGGGATCGTCGTCTCGAGGAGGGATAAAGCTGAAGAACAGAGCTTCATGCACGTCATGGGGTAAAACAACACGCGCTTTAGAAAACCCACGGCTGCTGCCACTCCTGTCCCCTTGCGGCGGACAAACGGAGTATCATGGGTCCATGGAAACGCCGTTGACCCCTTGCCCTCTCGCCCCGGAAGGGGAGAGACCCTTCCTTATGGTATCGTCCGACTTGTTTCCAACCTCTGACCTTGTGTGTGCCTACCCTCCATGTGCAGTGGTGCTGAACTCTGTTGGACTGTATGATGAACGGTTCTGATAGAACTTCCACGAAGCGCGCAGGACCCGCAATGGACGACTTCAGAGCGGGACTGACTATCAGTTGTGTTGCACCTGGTTCATGAGACTGTCGTGATATCTCCTACTGACCACAGTGAGTCAGTGACCAGCGCCAGCACTTGTTCCCTGTTTAGTGGTCCAACGCCTTTCAGGTGGTCATGACATGACATGCAGCACAAACTCTCACCTTGTTAACACGCCGGAGCTGATACTGTACGATAATGACAGCAAGTCGTAGAGCTTATAGCAGTAGACGATTGTGACCTGTGGAGATCGGAGTGGGGCGAGCAAGACAGTATTACTAAGCATGGCACCTATATGCGCTCAACTGCAACTCTCAGGCTGCAACTAGTCCGGTTCCATCATGCACCTCAATAACATCTTCATTCTCCCTGACGAGATTATTGCCAACATCTTGAAATACACCGATTACAAGACAGTGATTGCCTGTCGAAGAGTAGGCGCTACCCCCGTCTCTTGTGGTGTCAGCCGTGTTAAGTGCATCGCCAGTCATGCCGCCGTTTTAACGAGGTGGTGGAAGCCTCCTCGGCGCTCCGATATATCATAGAACTAGCAGCATCAGGGATGCGCGATGGCCCACCGAGCGATATAGTCTCAGCGGAGCGGTTAAGGAGATTGTCGGGGATGCAGACCGCATGGAAGACCTCCGCGTGGACTCTGGTCGATGACTTTCCTTACTCGAGAGAAATGTCTCCTGTCCCCATTATGGCATCTGGAAACCTGGTCGTATTCTGGGGCAGTAGGAGCCCCATGAGCGAACTGATTCTACTGCGGTTTCCTTCCAAATCGCGTGGCATCCCGGAACGGATTTGGTACCTGGACTTGGATTGCAACGATTACGATCTCGAAGCCTTCTGCGCAGACGACTCACAGGATCTCCTCGTTTTCTCGTGGTAAGCTTCCGAGGACAGCTCTCCCGCTGATTCATTGCCGATAGGAGCACTCAATTTTCAGCTCGACGGCTATCCGCGTCCGGACGCTTTCCACGGGAGGTGTCCACCCTCTCACGACCAACGGCGGTACGATACATCCTCGCCCGATCCCCGGTGGTTTCAGCCTGTGCATCCACGGAGATCTTGTCTTGATTCTTCTTGGTCGAAGCAGCTCTGTTTGGGACTGGAAGACCGGAGAAGAGATCGTCACAATCGTGAGTCTCTTGTTCGGACCTCCTTCGGATCGTGGGGTACTGACCTTAGAATTCTCCCTTGATGCGTAAGCCTTTCACCACCAGCTGGTTTTCATTTCTCGACAGAAACCATGTCATATCCATGCACCGCAAATTCTCTCCGCCCCGGTCGATCGCCTTCCAGGTGACGACCTTACCGGACGTCGCGGGCGAAGCGCCTTCCCACACGTACCACTTCTTGCTGCCCCTCCATCGCCGTCCCATCCTATTCCATTGCACTGCACGCGAACACGCTGCCTACCAGCTGGTCGAGCCGGCGCTCAAGCTCGACCCACGATCTCGCCGGGTGCTTCCACGCCGACCCAGACGAGAAACTGCTTGCGTTCGTGCTGGGCTCGTCGAACACAGAGATGCGCATGACTTCATCCATACTGCACGTACCGCACGCCACGTTCCTCTCCCACATCGCCGCGCTCCGCGCGTGCGCCCCCGACGAATCCTCAGCTACGCCGCCACCGCGGCGCCCGTCGTAGTGGTACCGTGGCATGCGTGGGGCCCCGGCCTCACGCACCTGACGACGGTGCCGAACGTGTACCAGCGGAATCTCTGCGATTACAGGGCGTGCGGCATGCACGCGCTCGGCGAGCCGCACCTCCTCCTCGACCGCGGGATGCTGCGCGTCACGGACTACCACCCACACCCGTCGCGCGCGTACGCGCATGGGCAGCCGCCACCACCGTGCCGGTCGGTACCGGGGACGACGACCCGGAAGTGGAAGGAGGTGAAGGAGGTGAGGAGGAGGGCAACAATGATCACGATACCTCGCGGGGTAAGCCACCTCGTGGTAGCGGCAGTGGCGGCGTTCAGATCCCCTATCTCGAGAAAGACATACCCCTTCCGGACGGACTGCGATCTGGGTGTGTCCGATGCATCCTGGGTGAAGACGTGGTGGTGCTGCTAGAGGTGGGTCATCACTTCCGGCGCCGCTCGATGACACAGCAACGGCACGAGATTGGTGTTTCGCTGATTTGCTCCGATGTATTAATTCGCAGCGGGCGGCCCTGAAAATCCGGCCCACACGATAGAGAAGATTTATTATCACCCCATTTAGCCCTGCGGACCATTTTTTTTTGGACGGGGTGTCATACCCTGGTACCCCAAACACCGGAAGTCGAGGGTTAGAATCGAGATTCGCGAGGTGCGAGATATCGCTTGTCGCCCTATGAGCATTACTGGATGCCCCCATCACTGCCAGGTTGATTGATAGATCGGCCTTTTTTAATGTACTTACTTGCTTTGCTTCCGAGCTCGCCGACAGTCCAAGACGCAACAACCAAGGAAGAGAGACTATGCCACCGTATAGATGGATCAGGAGTTGTATATAACTTTATACAGGACAATGATATGTTATGTACACATATGTTAGTAACAACAGAAGACAATACAGTGAATCGGCGATGGCATAGAGTAACTATCTGTCGTTCCCCCGGGGAACAACACAATATAAGAGGATCGTTGTCTGGAGGAACAGAGCGTTATGTGGTAAAACGGCACGCGCTTTAGGAAACCCAAAAGTAAGGCAGCGGCTGCCGCCACTCCCGCTCCTGTCGCCTCGCGGCGGACAAACGGAGTATCATGGGTCCAAGGAAACTCTGGCCGTTTACCCCTTTGCCCGCTCCCGCTCCGGAAGAGAGAGAACATAGAGGTTGCCTCCCACACGGTTCCAGCAGCACTGCGCCTCATCCCGCATGACAAGGTGCCCCCTATCCTTCCAATTGCATCCATTTCTGGCGGCCTAGAGCACGCGCCACTTGGGCGCGCGCGGCGGAAAGTGACGACGAGCGCAGCTCGAGGAGGATGGAAACCAGCCTTCCCTGCGCGCCACTCAATTCAAGACGGTCGAGTCGGTGCTCTGCTAGCCGTTACGTCCGTCTGTCCCCGCGCTTCGCTGGCCTGAAGTAAAAAGCAGGCGTGCCTTCAGGCGCGTACCTTGGCTTCCCTACGGGGAGCCATCGCCATGCTGACGGCTGGTCGCGGCTTCTGCTGCCACACCTCCTTGGAGAACACCCTAGAAACCAGCGGGACGGCGGGGCTCTGCGACTGCGACTTGGTCCGTACACGCACGGCTTCGGCGTCCTTCTGTGCGAGCTCCTTCTTAGCGCGGGCCTCCCAAGCGCGGACCTGCTGCTCACGCAGCTGTGCTTCGCGCATGCGCCGTGTCGCCTCCTCGTTTTTCCGCCTCGCGTCTTCTTCGTGACGGGCGGCGGCCTCCTCTCGCCGACGGGCCTCCTCCGCGGAGCGACTAGCAGCGACCTCCTTTCTCTTGACTTCCTCCTCCCGCCTCTGGACAGCTAACCGATGTTCCTCATAACGTCGATCAATTTCAACCTTCTTCATGTACGAGGAATCGGATGATGATGGCTCAGAAAGGCTCGAGATAGAGGAGACGGAGGTTGCAGGTGAGGCAACGGGAGGTGCAAGTGGACGGGCTGGTGGACGTTGCGTAGTAGAGTCACGGCGTACAGTGGGGAATGGGCGAGACAAAGAGGAAGGCGAAGAAGAGACGAATGATACACCCGAGATCGAGCGAGCTGTGGCGGAACCCGAAGGACCACCGTTCCGGGAGCGGTTACGCTGCACTGGAATAGGAATGGGCTGCGATGGCCGGGGATAACTCGGTTGCGGTTGTGCTTGCGCTGGGGTTTGCGGGGGAGGAGCACCAGCTGAGGACGACGCCTGAGGGGCATCCTTGCCCATGTTCTCGCGCACGATGCTGTCCATGATGGTATGTTGCTCTGCGATGAGGGCATCCTTGCCGTGATAATTTCCCATCAGCCGGCGCTCGCGCTCGGCCTCGACCCTTCGCTGAAACTCAGCGCGTGCCTGGGCCCGGATGTCAGACATGCTCTCGTCATACACCCGTAGGATAGCCGCCCGATCCTCTGCGGTAGTGGCGGTAGCGAGTGCAGCGTCCTTCTCGGCCTTCAAATCATCGACGAGGCTGAGGCTGAACTCAGCTTCGACATCGTCTTTGAGTGCGTCGACCCATGGCTCTGGGCTAGGCCGAGCCGCGAGGACAGGTGGTGGCATAGACGACTGATTGTGGCGCGTGGGAAAGGGGAGAGGAGCCGTTGGGGATTGAAGTGATGGGGCACGAGAGCGAGGAATCAATGGCGGGACATGGGACGGAGTACGTTCATAGACAGATGGGACTGCTGGACGTTGCTGGACCAGCCTGGGTGCGTGGGTGAACATAATGATGAGGAGAGGAGATGAGGTGGGAGGAAAAAAAAATTAGATGGCGCCAGGTCCGGCCGATAACGGAGAGGAGTGTGGAAGTGCAGCAGGTCGGGGACGTGATGGGGACCGGCTCGTGAAGACGAGTACTGCAGGACACGATGGGTAAATCGGGGGACGGGGGACACTCGAGGGGGTATATAAGGAGGGAAGGGAAGAGTATCAAAGAAAGGATGACGAGTGGACCGGACTCGGACTATATCGAGCAGTTCGCCTCATGGCCGACACGAGTTCCGTGACTGTCCGGCCGCCTCGCTCGCACCTCACAACTCTACTATCAACTTAACCACCCTTCCCCCTTTTGCCCCACTCGTTCCAAAGTGACATCGGCGCTCCGTGGACCCCTGTAAGGGGAAGCGGAAGCGTAACCCTGCCTCCTCGCTTGGGCACGCCCGCGCCTTGGACAACTCACAACCTACTCTGATAACAATCGAAATACTCCTAAACAATCCTATCAGATGGGCGCCAGGTGCCACAACTATTATTATTGGTGCACGAGTGACAGCGTGAAGGCTGTGAATTGGGCGCACGCCCACAGGTCTTAACCAGGTTGGGCACAGGGTCAGAGTAATCACCACCGGTTGGAAACAAGATCAATTTTCACAGCCCATCGATTGCTCAGGTTAGGGCCAAAACATATTTGATTTGTTTTTGCTTACATCTATATGGTCCGGAACACGGAGCAGCAACGACGAGCCCGTAGGGCCGATTGCCTCGCTCCAAAGAATAATGTTCCACTTCCACTTCCCCTTCCAGTCATGTTCATTTTCGGACTTGTTTAGGTTCAAAGGGCGTGTATACTGATCAATGGTCATGGACGAAACCGTGCAGTGCAACCGATACACCACCAATTACCGCCTGCCAAGCACCACGGCATCCCCCGCCTCGTCAATTGTCCGAGTCGGAGTGTCACCGAACTCAAATAACAGGCACGACGAACAACGGTGCCACGTAGGAATCTGTAACACAAATGCACGGTAATGAACTCAGAAAAAAAAGAAACAAATAGCTTGTGTGACAGCCGTGAGCAGCAGCGTGAAAATGATACACAGGCTGTGCTCGTCGCGTGGCCCGAGGCGAGTGCTGTCTACCACTACCGCAAATGCTACGAAATCCTCTGGAAGGGCCAATGATCGCCTTGACACAGCACCCACGTTTGCACACCGATCGTGTGCCCCCCGCCGCACACAAGAAACCCGTTCGCATGAGGTTGCTCAACGAGTCACTCCGGCAGCTGAATGATGGGACACGTGCATCACCCACACGTTGAGCTTGAACACGAGGCAATAAATTCGAAACGCGATCGCGATGCAAATGCCAGCTATGGCAGTGCAAAATAATCATCGCGAGCGGCAATCGTAGCCGAGGTGCCACCACTACAGCAGCTGCAAAGAGCGAAGTAAATGTCACGGACAAGGAACTCCTGCAAACCGCAAGGTGTGGCGGGGGCGTTTGATATTCCGATATTACTTTTCGGTTAGATAATGAACTAAATTCGTCGTCTGCCAGGACGTCAGACCGAATCACACTCGAAAAGTAAAACCCACTTGACCATTGCAAGAAGTACTGCGGAGGCAGAGGTAATTTCCATGTGTTTGGAGCAGCTGATGCGGGTTTATCTGGCCGCTAGAGATAGCGCATGATGCACGCCTGTGACGTCAGACGTCTGCCTCGTGGTCGTAGGCAGGCGCAGACATGTCAAAATCGATGCGATTATGGTCTTCTTTTCGGCGCGACCAGCCAAGTGAGCCAATACATTTCATTCGTGTGATACCTGAGACCTTGCTCAATGGGCGACAACAGCGACATGTGACTCTTGAGTCGCGGAACATAAAATCTATATATACTAACGGTGACACTTACTTGGGGGTTCGAGAGCGGCGCGGCCAATGGTTATGAGAATGCTGGGTGTTAACATACGGTGGCTCCGCGGAACCCTCGCATCAACGCGACCACTTCGGGTTTTCAGCACCAAATATCGGAGACCCTTCTTCCTCCCCAAGTCAATACGCCGTGTCCAGACAGGGCGCGTGACTGGGATGCTCAACTTGTCGGTAGTAGTATCAGCTATCATCATCGAGAACGGGAATCGCCCACTAAGCCCGCAGAAACAACTCGCAAAGGTGCCCCTCGAAAACAGGAAACAAAAGTAGATTTCCACGAGGCAGGCGATAATCCCGAACAAGAACAGAGAGGGCAGAAAAACAATGAGGCCGCCTCAAAGTCGAAACGTGGCAGGGGCGCATTTGAGCGCTGGATTTTCAGGATAGTTGCCGACCAAGGAAGAGGCCGACGCCGACGTCCCCTCGTCCCCTCGTCAGGGGGGTGCCCACGCGGGGAACCCAGAGAACCGATCGCGATAGGATAGGCACCAGAAATGTCCTCTGCCGCCGGGCTCCACCACGAAGCACGAAGCACGGCAGACCTAGACCCCCTTATACAAGATACAAGAGAACGAGAAGGGCGCCACATAGATAAGTAACCCGAATCCCAGGTCGAGCGACAGGACACGCGCACGCAGAGATAAACCACCGCGGCGCACCTTGAATTGGGGCTTCCCTTTCCATTTCGAGAAGATACCTTTAGAAAAACGGGGATGAGCGGCGCGCCCGTCTGGTTTGTTAGGGCGGGCGGCTACATATATGCAAGGTACCGATGTGCAGCGACTCGGAGCGCCGCGCAGGAGATACAGATAGGAGGCGACGGGGGGAAAGGGGAGGTGGCGAAAGGAGTCACGGTACCGGAGATGGCAGTTTCGCTTCGGCGGCGAAATGGTCGTGTTATCGGTACAATGGACGCAAAACGGAGAGGGGCCCAGGGTCGCGGGTGCAAGCGCGATTGCGCGGCACTCACGCCTTGTGCGCGGGCCCACGGGCCCATCGAAATGGAAGACATAGATAGCAAAGGGCAAGGAGAATAATAGGGAAACCGTGTGAAGTCGGGTGGAGCAGGGAATGTCTGTTTAGAAAGTTTGGAAAACAACACCCCTGAATAGCAACCACTCCAGTCACGATCTTATCTCGCTCTCCATCCGTCCGTCGGCCGCGATACATGGCCAGTTACATGCCATTGGCGCCACGAGTAAAGCATGTTTTTGACGATCCACGTGTCGGGCGATCCAATTGAGCGTAAACGCGTCGCGCGCACGTGTAACTCACAAACGATCCTAGTCCGAGGCTTCCTTCCCTCCCTGGGGCCTTCCGAAGCCAGCGCGTACCCTTCAGAGCAAAGCGCCTTCCGTGTCTCCGTGGCTTGTGCAAAACTTCGCTTTCGCGGACTCTGGAAAATCGTCGCTCCATGATTTCAACGTGGCCACGACTTCAAACCCCACGTGTCGTCCTGGAGACCGTCCTCGCGACTTCGTGTGTTCGGATGGGTTAGTTGAACTCACCGACCAAAACGAGCTTCTTCTGGAAAAACCGAAAACTGAGGTCCAAAAACGATATAATGGGCGTCTGAACGTTTGAACCTTGAGGAAGAGCTAGAAATTCCAGACATGTGCGTGGCCCCCTTCGCGCACGGCTACGCCACTCCAGTCGGCCCCCACCTGACCACTCCACTCCACCCAACTATTTCTGAATCGTGCGATCAACGGGTCCCGAGGGTTTTCCATGAGGAACGACGCAGAAAATAACACCCTCGCGGTTCGCACACCTTAATAGTTTGCCACGAGCAACTCAAAATTTTCGCCGGGGCATGTGCCAGCAATGCACTCACTTATGGCGCAATCTCGCCTCACGTTGTGTGCGAGTTTCCCAGTGGCGAAACTAGTTCGCCTCGCCCCCCATACGAGTCCGCGCCTGCCGCGGTGAGTTGCTGTCTCGGCGCCATGGTCCTGATTGATCCATCTCGCCCGCCGATCTTTCTCCTAACTGTCACGTTTGCTTTTTCTTCGGGACTTTCTACAGCACCATTTGAAGCTATATTGAGGAGAATATTTCAATCATGATATAGCCATTTCCTCTCGTCCCCCATCACCCCCGGCTCTATTGATGAGTCATTCGTACTACATCACTGACTCCGGCATCGTTTGGTGAGCTCGATTTTTCTGACCCTGCTGCGCTCCCGTCCGTAGCATCTCGCTTCGGTGGAGGCTAAAATAATGTGCTGTTCGCTAGAAGGGGCCCCCTCACGGCATCTTCATAAGCCCTCGATGTGCTCAGTAAGACGTTCGACCACTTGGAGATGTAACAAGGAGCCCGGCCTGATACTGGATAGCTCCACTTTACCTCGAACAATTTTCAGGCCATTGCTTGTTCGGTTGTAGGCGTACATCACCCATCTTATAGTGACCGACGACAGGGATGGGGATGGGGCTCTCTGGGAACGTGCATGACGGCACGGCACTACATGCACGGAAGCTGTTCAGTAGCCCTACCCACTTTCGTGTGCCCCTGACCTCCTCGACATGTCATTCGGCCCATCTCTGTATGGCTCTCATGGGGTCTCGGTCGGTACTTGCATCACGGGCCGAGCTTTTTAGGCGCGCCAAGAATCCATTCGTGAGTGGGTTGACACTTTCGGACGAAGGTGCCGAAGCCCCGAATTCGGCCACCCAGAGTTCTACCGGCTTCGGGCTTATTCGTGCTTACACTCGCTCCCGCCGACGAGAACGCATCAACGCGAATTCGCAGGAGCCGAAGGGCAGCGGCAGTGCAGGGTCGTTTCATATCTCCATTTCCTGCCATTCCTGCCCCCGTGTCGCGAGTGGGGGTTTGGCCTTGGAGATGAGAGAACGCCCCTCGGCTCGTCGTGCATTGCTTTGGCCCTCGTTCCGTTCGACGATGCTGATGCTGAGGGGTGATTCTGAGATCATTGCATGCATTGTCATGTCAGTCTTCATAGGCGCCCAGGTGTTTTTGGGTTTACCTGTGATTGTCGCTTGGTCCTTATTCGGCACCGTGATCATTTGATAAACCAACGCTAAATCGCTTCAACTCGGGTCGCGCGTCGCTCCAGCAGGTAGAAAAGAGGAACCGTTCAGCCTCTCGAAAGGTTGTAGCAACAAGCAACAAATGTCTCCCGCAAACCTCACCAACCCTTCTCCGCAACTCAGCGTTGTCCTGCAGTGGTACAAGGCCGTCACGGCCTGGAAATTCGACGTCCTCGAGGAGCTTTTCTCGGACGACTACATCCACAAGACGCTCCCCGCGTCCGCCAACGAGCAGCCCAAGAACAAGGCGGAGGGCATCGCGCATGCCAAGGCCGTCGGCGCTTTGTTCGGCTATAAACCCCTCCAGGTGTGTGTTGCTCTCTCAGTCCCTCTTTCATGGCGGGGTGGTTCTGAACGTGGTTTTTCCCCGCTCACACAGTACGAGATCTTCCAATTGAGTGAGAATGCAGGAACAATCTGGGTTCACGTACGTCCCGTCCCGGGCATTTACGCATTTGCGTGGGGGCCACTCATAAACTGACTGTTACGACGATCTCTCGTGTGTGTTTTTGTTTTCGCGGCGCGCGCATCTAGTCGAGGCTTTACGGCGATAGCCCGGGCGGCCCGTTCACCCACGAATCGATTTTCATCTTCACGCTCAGCTCGGGAGATGACATCAAGATCACTGCGATCCAAGACTTTGTCGACACCAAGTTGACCGCAGAGCTCGCTGCCGCGGCTGCGGCCTCTGCCTCTGCTGCAACACAGCATTGATCGAATTCAAGTAGAATCGAGGTGGTCGGGACGAGACGAGACGGAATCGGTCGGAATCGGAAAAGAAGTTGTTTGGGGTCGCAGGTGTTGATAGATAGGAAGTGGTCATCCGCATTTATACGCGCGCTTCGACAAGACCTTCCTCATTATAAATCATGAACGCGTAAGCCTTTGTTGTGTTGCAGTGTCAGAGCACAAGGAGAGAGAAGAGTGTGGATGCTGGGTGCCAAGGACGACACGATGACGCACTACGCACACGAAGCGGACAACACCTGACCCAAAATGCACGGATGCGGACCGATGCATCGCTTTTGAGAACATCACGGTTGTTCCCGATGACTAGGATGGCTACCATTTTCGGACCTGACTACACAACTGCGATGAGTGGGGGACGCGAGGATTCCAATAGAACTACCACTAAACGCGAATGTAGGTTAACCAATACAAGTACAACAATATAATGGCTCCCGTCGTTCATGACGGGAGGTCATCTGGTCATGACATCCATTTCCCTCCGCGGGAGTACGTTGCCCGCGGGTGCCTCGTGGTAGATCCAATGGACCACCGTCGGTCCGTGAGCCGGCGCAGCCGCTCCATGACATCCCGAGCAAGGAAGACGGTGCCTTTATCGGCTTCGTCCAACACGCTCTGTTCGTCGAGCCACTCGAGTATCCGAATGTCCGAAGGGTGAAGCACGACGGGGTGCGAGTACCGGAAGATGGTGATGAACTCGTGTGCGTAGATTTGCGCTTCGACCGCGCTGAGCGCCGAGTGGCAGCCCTCGTGTGCGAGCGAGGAGCATACTGGATGGGTACGAGGTTCGTGTCGAGGCACAGGGGTGCGGTGAGGAGGGAGGAGACGACCAAGAACAAAAAGAACGCGTTCAGGAGAGACGGCGGCGGAGAGGAGAACGCTAGCGACTCACCCTGCACGAGACAGACATCACTGTGCACCTGCGCGAGCGCGAACTTTCTTGGACTCATGGCAACAGATGACGATTGTGACGTCGAAGGGGTGGATGCATGTACCACAGTGGCCATAAATTGGATATTGTGCTGAAGGTTGAGGAGAAAGGGGGAATGTCAGGACGAAAGAGGGGCTTGGTGGAGGCCTTGACTCGAGTGGCCTTCGCGAGATGGACTTATATAGGAGGAGGAGAGAGAAATGGGGATGAGGATGTCTGTGTGGTGTAAATGGAACGCCGTGACGCGGGTGGGGTGCCGCGCGCGCGCTTCTTGAAAATGAAAAGAAAAAATCCGTCCGCCACCCACTGCACGCGTTTTCCAAAAAAACAAAGGCAGCAGACAGCACAGGCCCTTTATGCAGAATGGGCAGACGTCTGCACTGCATATAAATGATCGCCATCCGTCCGCCATGCAGCCAGGAGGAATCCGAGTGTTTCCGGGTATGCAAGGCGGGATCGGAAGCAAAGCTTGTTTTTTTCGGGTTCGCGATTCCGAATGCGGTTGGTTTGGCTCTTCTCACCCGCCCGATCAACTCCGATTTCAAAATCGCCACTTGCGTCGCGTCACGCTCTCATAACGCTCCAAGCCAGGTGATGAGACCTCCCCAGTCGAGAACTCCGGATGCATTGTGCATTGTGCATTGCTGCATGCGGGTGCAAGTTGGGAGCATTTTTCAAAAAACGAAACGCGAGGGCACAGGCGAAAACGTGCCCCCCGCGTGCAAATGTTGGCGCGACAGAAGCGCGCTTATTTACAGTTCCCAAGATGGGATGTGAAACACGCTGCGGATTGGTGTGAAGTACGTGGATGGTGCACAGTGTGTGATTAATTGATCAAACGAGGCCAAGTTCACAGCTTCTTGCTGATGAAAAGGGCTGCCCAGTCGGCGATGTTCGCGATGTGGATGCGCCGTGCGCTAGCCGAGAAGATACGCTTATACATGCTTTAGTCTCAGCTGACAACGATGGCCGAACGGGCGACTTGGCCGGGACTGCGTCCCTGATGCGTTCGCGCTGTGCGCCATAGCAAACGGGCTCAGGTGATATGATGCCACCCGTGGTACCACTCGGATTCCGCCGAGCTGTGATTTGGGATTTGGGATAACCCGGATCACCCCTTCCATTCGTTGAACGCACGAGACGATACAGTACTTGACTTCGTCTGAAATGTGACCGTGTGACCATCCGCAGCAATGTGAACCGACAGAGAGATAAGCGGATAAGCTTAGGCGCCGAACTGAACCAGGGCAGCTGTCGTCGTCAACTCAAAAACGAGCCGTGGCTCCGCAACTGCAAATCAGGTGATGGCCACTTTTCGAACATGTCGGCACAGCATTTGTTCATTGAACCAGACCGACACCGAAGTGTGAGGCATGTGAGGAGCCACCGGGTGTTCTTCTTTCGTGGCCGCAAGTCCTCGTTCCAGAGACCCAGAGACTTGGGGAGGTCTCAACTTGGGTCTCGAGCCCAAAGAAGTAGCACAGCCTTCAGTTTGGGTTCTCGAGATCATAAAACGAAGGGCAATTTTTCGCACTCCACAAAGCACAGAGCCTCCGGCCCCACCCATCACACTCCAGACGATCATAAGTTGCTAAGTTGATGTAAGGCTGATGTCATCGTCCCCAAGAAACGCCAATCAACCAGCTCGGCTGCGCAAGGTGAGTCTGCTTTACCTTACCTTGTCTGCACCTGTCCGCATTGGAGTGCTGTGCTCTTGGGGATCAATATCGATCGATGACGACGGAATGACGAAGGAAATCACATCGGGGCGTTTGTATATTTCTTGTGCCATCAGTTATGCCTGAGCCCATCAAGCATCAAGCATCAAGTCCGACGAAAGCCGCGGCGCCATTGTCGGCCAAGGAGGTGCGTTCAGGTGCAGATGGGGATTGCGCCACCAACAAGAGTGCGGATTTCATCGAGACCTGGATGAGTTTTTTCGGAGGTTTTCAACAGGCAACGACAAGTCCGCCGTAGCGCGCAGGAGTCGGTTGTCTTAGTAGCTTAGATTACGGTGCGATGACGATCTACGTTAGGCGCGTTAGGGGTTGCCAGGCTGTGCGGGTCTCGAGTTCGTGATCTGCTCTAGCCAAGTCTCGCCACCCACCAAGTGCCGATCCGGTCCACTTCCCCTGCCCTGCTGACCAACACAAGGTCCGGGAAGACGCACTGGACGCTTCACATGTCAGTCATGTGAAAGGGGGTTATGCCGGTTATGGCTAACATGGTCTGTTATTGCGATCATGAGAACAGCTCATTATTGGATCAGCGCAACCCCACTTCTCTTCATCACAGCGAATTGAACTTCGGAGAAGACTCCACTGAGTGGGGCAAAGTCCACAATAGGTCCGAAGAGGTCCGAAGGTCCCGATGACCATGGCTTGATCGACATCGACCACGACTTGCGTGGTGCGGGTTGTCTTTTCGTTGCCATTGAGATGTGCCGGCATAGTATCTGTCAAAGCAGGCAAGTTCCGTCCTTGGTTCCGTCGCCACCTGCGCGACAGCTTCCCACCCGGACCAACCCGACCGTTCGTCAAAACTCGGGCTTCAGCTGCAATGTTTGTCACAAGTGTTCATCGTACGTTCATCGTTCATCCTTACCATGTTCTGCTTATGAAGCCTTGGTGTTCATCTTGGTTTTCGCTGTAGATGCAAAACCAGTTTAGTCACGCGTTCAATCAGCGGCTGGATCATAACTCGCTGTGAAAGTTGAAGATCAAGCGTTCTACCATGGCCACGGGATACAGTATCGCTTATTGCTTATTGTAACGATCGAGGTTTCCGAAATCATTTAATTTTGGCTCTCTGCTCGCCAAGGATTGGCCACATGTTCTTCCAGACAGACCATTACTTTCTAGGCAATATCACATCCCGCGCCTCCGAATGCACCACAAAACGCCCACCCATATATTGTCTCACATTCCGTTCTCCCTTTTGTTTACCATCCCCTGCCTGCCCTGCCGATACGGAGCCATGTCAGAGAAGCGCATCGGGGTCTTCAGCCAACTGCTTCCTCCCAAGCCAAGCTGGACGGCAGCTGATGTTCCCGATCAACGGGGAAGACGGTAATCGTCACTGGTGGGAACGGCGGGATCGGGAAAGAAACGGCGCGAGTGGGCACCCCCTCTCACTCATCGTAGTCGTCTGCTGACTTTTTGGGCATTCACAGGTGTTGCTCTCAAAAGGCGCCAATGTGTATATTGCAACCCGTTCAGCAGAGAAGTCAGGAAAGGCGATCGAAGAGCTGAAGCGGGAGACAGGGAAGGAGACCATTTTCTTCCTTAAACTTGATTTGGCGGATCTCGGCACCATCAAGGCTGCCGCTGAGGAATTTACTAGCAAAGAGTCCGAGCTTCATGCACTCTACAACAATGGGTAAGTCCTAGTGACCACTTCCCCGCCAAAAACCCTCTTAATTCTGTGATGTGAAGCGGCGTCATGTACACGCCGATCGATGCGGTCACAAGCCAGGGTATCGACATGCAATTCGGGACCAACGTTTTGGGTATTAAATGAAATCCCTTTCACAAATTAACGTCACATCCTCAGACATGCAACTGCAGGTCACTTTTACCTTACCAAATTGCTGCTTCCATTCTCACGGCGACCGCAAAGAAGTCACCTGCAGGAACTGTACGGGTCGTCAATGTGAGCTCCATTGGCCACTACTTGGGAGCGCCGGAGGGTATCCGATGGTCGACGCTCAACCCCGGAGATGATTCGCTCGCGGCGCGCAAGAAACTGGTACGACCAAGTTATATGGCCAGAGCAAATTCGTAAGACCCATGCCTCAGCTGATATCATCCGTCGCTCAAACCGTTCTTCCGTAGGGAAATATCCTATTCTCGAACGAACTCGCTCGGCGATATGGCGGTGAAGGCGTCGTGTCCATTTCATTGCACCCAGGAACCATCGACACGGATCTCTCGCGATACGCAAGTTCGCTCGTGCAGCGTGCCGGAAGGCTGGTGACATACTCTGTTTCATATGGGGCGATCACTTCTTTATACGCTGGCACCTCCCCCGCTGCATGCGATCTCAATGGCAAGGTAAGCTTCCCTCCATCCCAGAGCTGCTCAAAATGACGTACCAACGCGAATACTTTTTCTTTAGTACCTCACTGCCTGGGCACGCGTCACGCTTCCCAATAAGAAGGTACTTAATCCCGAGTTGGAGACGAAGCTGTGGGAATGGTGTGAAGAGAAAGTCAGAGACATTTAGTCTGAATACTGTATCGATATCGCAGAGAGCGTCCTGTTTAGGTGTCGGACAAGAGAAAGATCACACGATCACGTGTCCGGTAACGGCAGGTGGACGTCGCCGACACCAGCTCGACGCACACGCACATCTATGCATATTCATGTCTCACGACCAATGTATGCTCTGAAACACATCCGACTTGCCGCCCTATTAATCACTAGTTGAACCTAGCGAAGTCTCATTATGCCGCAGCATCTCGCGTTCCACTGATCCAGTCTCCTAGCCTACGTGTACCTCGACCGGTAAGTGAACTGAAGAAGCAGTCGCCAATGATCAGATTACCGATGTCTTTCGTTTCCAGGTAGATCTCCCCCCGGACATCCATCCCCTGCCAGAGAGCGTCAATGCCTATGTGAGTCTTTCCGCAATCGCGTGCCCCAACAGAGGCGCGCGCGCGCGAACACAATGCCCCCACGGACCTTCTCTGACTCCCAATTACCACACGCACCTGCGCACACACTCGAAAAAATATAATATTTCCTTTCAGTTCGTCTACCCTTTCACTCTCGAGCCGCACGTCCTCGCCGTGGAGTCCAACCGCCGCGCGATGATCGCGTCGCACGCGGCACGACGCGAGGCCCACCTCCGCGCGCGGGAGGACGGGAAACAACGCCGGAAGCGCGAGGCGCTGCACCGGATCGCGCCTGGGTACGAGCCGCTCGGTGGGACGCTCGTGCCCGTGAGGACCGGCGCCGCGCTGGGGCAGCAGCAGCAGGGGTGGGAACGAGTGCAGGAGGGGGGAGGCGGCGGCGACAGTGCTGTTGGTGCCGGCCAGGGAGCGCCTCGGAGAGACGTCATGGACGATCTCGTGGATAAACTCGCCGCGCTGGAAGATTCGCACTGATGGGTAACCTTTGTCTCGTGCGTATGCTCGAATACGCACTCCCTCCTGGAAAGGGACTCCGGGAAAGGGAAGAGCGTCGTGTACTTAAATGGTATGTTCGCTCGTTGACCATATGCGCAGGAGATAAATACGTGTTTATCGTCCCCGGCGAGGACACGCCCGTGCCGATGTATCTGCATATACGCGTTTTGTCGATCCTCTAACCTTGAGCGCGCAGCAAAAGCCATGGCACATGAGATACGTTATCTTGTACACCGTGGATGCGTTTATCTGGCTCTGATCATAAGCAAACTGTTTTGATATCTGCCTGCGATGCAAGAAGCAAGAATAGCTCGTATAACTGTCCTTGACCGTTGGCCGTGACGACCCATTCATCGTGAGCCTTCTGATTTATCCACTTTCTGAGCTTGCCCTCCATTAGATATAGGACACATGTTTCAGACTACAGGCATGAACAACTACAACTTCAAGTTGTTCTACCCAATTATATGCATTTTTCGCTGGGATTCATGATTTACGCGCAAGTTAACTTACATAAATGCAGACCTTCCTATTATCCCTACAGCACTTCTCTTCCAACCGATTATGCTGCCACTCGTCTCGTCCCGACCACCTCGATTCTACTCGAGTCAATCATTTCTGTGCAGTGGCAGAGGCTGCAGCCGCGGCAGTGAGCTCTGCGTTCAGCTTGGTGTCGACAAAGTCTTGGATTGCAGTGATCTTGATGTCATCTCCGGAGCTGACTGTGAAGATGAAAATCGATTCGTAGCTGAATTCGTGGGTGGGCAGGCCGCCCGGGCCATCGCCGTAAACCCTCGACTACATGCGCGAAAGCACAAGATCGTCAGTCGGTTTGAGTGCCCCCCCTCAGGCTTGCCACCCAAGGCAAATACCTGTCCGCCTATTGCCCGCGACGTACGTGAACCCAGATTGTTCCTGCATGCTCACTGAATTGGAGGATCTCGTACTGTGACGTGGAACCACGTCAGTCCACCCCCAAGCTATTGTGCGGTTGTTGAAGAGGGCAACAACAACCTTACCTTTAGGGGTTTATAACCGAACAAAGCGCCGACGAATTTAGCATAAGCCACGGCCTCCCCCTTATTCTTGGGCTGCTTGTTCGCGGATGCGGGGTGTATCTTGTATGTGTAGTCGTCCGAGAGCAACGCCTCGAGGACGTCGAATTCCCAGGCCGTGGCGGCCTTGTGCCACTGCAGGACAGCGCCGAGTTGCGGAGAGGGGTTGGTGAGGTCTGGGGGAGACATTTGTTTGTGTCCTCTCCTCTCGCTGCTGAAATGGCTCCACCCCTTTTCTACCTGCCGGAGCAACGTACCCCGAGTTGGAAGTGATTTTGGGTCGATTGGCTTTGGGATTTCAGTTTATCAGGGTACCGAATAGTGACTAAGGAGAAGAACGGTCACAAGCCACCCAAAAACACCTGGCGCTGATGACCCCCCTCATGAGGACAATCAAATCTTAGCTCGGTGCGAATCGCCGAAGGACTGCACATATAGGGACACCACTCCCCAGCTTTGAACAAGGGCCGGCCCAAGCAATACACGATGAGCCAAGGGGCGTTCTCTCTGCAAGGCGCTCCTGCGAATTCGCGTTCTCGATGCCGGGTGCGAAGTCGTCGGCGTCGGCATCAGGAGCGGGTGTAAGCACAATTGAGCCCGAAGCCGGTTAGAACCCTGGGCGGCGCATTCAGGGCTTCGGCATCTTCGCCCGAAAGTGTCACCCACGTACGATTCTTGACGTGCCTAAAAGGTCAGCCGGTCAGCCCGTGGGTAAGTACCGAGACCCACAGTATGGCATGATAATGATACAGAAATCACAGCTCTTACCCTGACTTGCAGTCGGAAGCACCTGCCAGTGGACAAGGGATGGCAGGCACCGTTCCATCCTTGCGTGTTCCATGTGCATGGTCACAAATCGTAAGTTTGGGACTCGGCCAACTCATCTCATCGATCAGCAGCAGGAGTTGGTTGGTCGTGAATGTGTTGCTGTGAACTGTTTACGTTTGGATGGGGTATGTGGATCTATGTACCGATATGTGACCAGTGCTCTGGCTGGCGCTCCGAGCATCGGTTTTGATGCAGGCCTCAGTAGAACTCCGTGGATATAACTTACCGGATGCGGTGTCGCCTTTTCGAATGCCAAATATGTGTGACAGGGAGCGCGTGCTGTAGGGAGGGAGGCCGCCTGGGCGGCTGTGAAGGGTGGGCACGCAGTGATACACGTGTAGTGTGTGTGCGTGTGGAGTGATTCAGTTCGGCATGGTCAAGGAATTTTGGTCGGAAATGGGCAGAACTTGCCTCTGAAGGCGTGGGCCAGTGAGGAGCCCGATGTTGCCGCTCGGCCCTTTCCCGATCGACGACTCTGTCGCTTTTCCGAGCATGCATACCGGGAATGGATCGATGCGCGCCGACTCCGCGACGGAGAAGTCACCTCACAAACCCGAATGGTCGAGATGTTTGTTTACTTGTGGGAGAGCGCCGAGGACCTCGTGGTCGGTCGCTCGGATAAATTACTTAAAGCTGCATACAGTACAGTATGCACTATTGTTATTGATGCGATCAAGGCACAATTGAGCGATAAAAATAATCAGGCAAGCAATTTTGTGATATTGCACGGCCGTGATATGCATGTACTTCAAATCTCAGGCGGGCTTCACATTCATTTTCTGAGCGCCGGAAGGACAATTTCAATGATCAACTTGCGTTGACCTCTTTTGAGAGAGCACATGGGATGAAGCAGATCTGAGAACAAACCCGCGAAGTGGCGGAGGAGAGGAGTGCTGAGCACCCATGACACGTTGTTCCACGGGGGCAGACCTCATGGTATTCTAACTCGGGTTGGACCCGGCGTTTGTCCGTAAGTTCCGTCACATTGGCCAGTGATACTGTAAGGTGAGAACAAAAGACAATTTTTCGAGAGGATGGCCAGCACAGTCATTTACAATTGATCTCCTCAGAGACTATTTCTGAAAACCAGAGCACGGCGACTTGACGTGAGATTGTGAAAGAGCTGAGATCGAAAGGACCATGCAGTGGGCGAATATTCCAAGCAAAACCAAAGGCGACCCCCAGCTGACTGCAGTCAGGAGTTGAAACTTATCGTCGGCCACAGACGGGGCCCGGGTTTACACAACACGTTTTTTTGTGTGTAATCGAACACGCCGTCCATATGCGAGAAAAAGTAGGGCAATTCACCCTCGGCTAACTCCATCACAGCCAGGAGTAGCGGGCGCCCGAGGAAATGGAAGCAACAAAGCCTGAATCTACAAACAAGCTTGATTGTCTTTTTGTCTTTGCCTTGGGTCTGTAGTGTGGACGTGGAGGTACGATACAGTACTACCCCCAATCGCCAATCGGGAGTGTTGTTGCCTGCCTATACCCGATCTTCGGAACCAATCTGGAAATTTCAGCGGAGTCTAAATGAACGTTCGGTTTTGTCGCGCTACTGAACTGGCGCAAAGCTAACCTCGTTCAGCCATTGTCAGAAACCGTGTTCTCTCGACGAGGGCGTCCCACTCATCCCAGCATTTGGGTCTCATGGCTTTGAATGAGTTCTGCTCCAGCAAGCCTTTTGTTGCGAGTCTGGTCGATGCTTTTTGACCTAATGTCCTCCAAGTCGTGGCGCAGTATGCAATACATGGCCGTACGGCGTTGTCCTGTGTGATCGTTGGGGCAATGAATTAAGGAACACATGAACGCCTGCTCATCGCTTCTTTGCGACCTCATGTTCGTCTCGCCCCTTGATTACGACGTAGGGCACTGTTTTCTCGGCTCGGCCACCATTTCCAAGCTAAAAGTTGCACCACTTGCCCTGTCTTCCCTCTGCCCTCTCCCACTATCTCCTATCCCAACCATTACCCTCACTGCGACCTTCCCTAGCCATGTCGAAGCGAATCGGAATGCTCGCGCAACTGGTTCCCCCTGAGCCAACCTGGACTGCTGCAGATGTGCCGGACCAGACGGGAAAGGTCGTCATAATCACTGGAGGCAATCGTGGAATAGGGAAGGAGACGGCACGGGTGATAATATTTTTTGCTCACCCCACCTTGGCTCCCTACTGACTGAGAGCAATTCATAGGAGCTACTCTCGAAGGGTGCCAAAGTGTATATCGCCACGCGGTCGGAGGAGAAGGCACGAAGCACAATCGAGGACCTCAAGCAAGCCACTGGCAAAGAATCTATTTACTTCATCAAGCTCGACCTGGCGGACCTCCCGTGTGTCAAGACCGCCGCTGAGGAATTCATTGGCAAGGAGCCGGAGCTCCATACACTCTACAACAATGCGTAGGTGCCTCATGTGCGCTCTCGCCGTGAAACACGCGTCTGACATGACCCCAGCGGCGTGATGTACACGCCGGTCGATAAGGTCACAAATCAGGGTTACGACTTGCAGTTTGGGACCAACGTTCTAGGTACGCGGCGGAACAAACGAAACCGGATCACGTTCCTAGAAAAAATGCACTTTTTTGCAGGTCACTTCTATTTCACCAAGCTTCTCCTTCCCGTCCTCGCCGCGACGGCGAAAAAGTGTCCCCCGAAGACCGTGCGTGTCGTCAACGTGAGCTCGATCGGCCACTACATTGGAGGGTCGGAGGGTATCCGATGGTCTACGCTCGCCGCCGGAAATGGCTCGCTTGAGGAGCGCAAGAAACTCGGTCCAGCCAAGTTATACAGTCAGAGCAAGTTGGTAAGCGTCATGTCGTCTTAGCCGACACCAGCATTTTCTAATATGCCAAAAGGGTAATATCCTCTTTTCGAACGAACTTGCCCGGCAATGCGAAAGCGATGGCGTCGTCTCCATCTCCCTCAACTCGGGAACGGACTTCACTAGTCATGCAAGCACATTTGTGGAGCGCGTCGTGCAGACGATGAAATATGCATTCGTTTACGTTATCTCCTGC
This sequence comes from Russula brevipes, assembly GCA_022496215.1. NCBI lineage: Eukaryota > Fungi > Basidiomycota > Agaricomycetes > Russulales > Russulaceae > Russula > Russula brevipes. The sequence continues at coordinate 131,593 of WTXF01000051.1, read as the reverse complement.
GGAAGCCTCAGCATGCTCACGGAGGAAACGCAAGCCATAGCCGATTTTACCGAGGGCACTCGTGTCGGCGCCGTGGCCACTAAGGTCTCGGAGGGCACTCGTGCTGTCGCGGATAAGGTAGGGGGTTCTTCCCCTTCAGAGACCTCAAACCCTCAAGGCGCGATCAATTCTCTGTACGCTGGCACGGCCCCCCCTGCGGGTGAGCTCAATGGCAAGGCAAGTTATCCTGCCTCTAGCGCTGCCGTGGCGTGTCGACTAACGTGGGCTTGCAGTATCTCACCGCCTGGGCACGCGTCACGCTCCCACACAGAAAGGCCCTCGACTCGGAGGCTGAGAAGAAGTTGTGGGAGTGGTGCGAAGAGCGAGTCAAAGACCTCGACAATACGGCCGCACCCAGAATATCACTTCCCGCCGAGTAGTTGTTTCGTGGTCTCGTTTCGGCCCTTGTCTCTTGTGCTATGTACTGTACACCCTGATTCCTGGCTCACCTGTCATCGTCGCGACCGACAGGCCACGTGGCACGCTAATGTTGGCATAGTTGCTCCCAGTTTTGTTTTGTAATTCCCTCTAAACAGAATGTGTCACTGTACATGCCAAGTTCGAAGTCAATCAAGAATTTACGCTATTTAGCACGCTCCAGGGGCCTTGTCTGACCGATTGCTGCCTGCGTGTGGAAACCGAGATTCCCGTTTGGTCCTCCACATCCCAATTACAACCCGCTGTCCTTGTCTACTCAACCGACGCCATTGTCATTGGAATAGGCAGTCCCTTGTCCAGTGTGCTCGTTGGTGTAGTCATCCAGTCACTGAGAGCGTCAGCGTCAAAGAGGTGGCAGAAGGAAAACCGAATCGGGGCCAAGGGCGGCCATGACCGCATAGAGTAGCACATGTCACCCCCACCTGCGCAAGCACGAATGTTGTTGTACAGTATTAAACTGGCACGTCAAGGGTTGATATCAGGGTCGAATGGCAATGTTACCGCAAAGGGTACTACTCGTTTCCTGCAAAGGTCAGCTGCCGGGCCCAGCTCTTTTCCGGTCAGTCAGGGAAGTTCCCGAAAGTCGGCTGCCTGCTGACCAGCAAGACGTCCGAATGAACCGTTCCTCGATTCACCTGACAGTCGATCAAATAGTACTGTATGGGTCACTCTCACACACATAATTGAGCGAGCTTCGCCACGATGATCAACGACTGAATCCAACCTCCCATCAGGTCCAAACCCGGCCAAGGTATGTACCGACACCGGGCTCGCCGCGTTATCGGAATGCGTTGGGAAGGCCACAGACGAGGAAGCCGCGGCGATTCGTTCTTGGCCGCCACTTTATCGACGACGAGGGAAGATTGGGGATGACTGGAGATCACTGAACGCTTCCCGGCCGGGCTGAGTTTTCTACGTGAGCTATCGTGCGGTTCGTGTTCAGCCTTGTGTGCACTATACTACGTGTAAATGGGACGTCTTCAGACCAGCAGGGCATGTGTGTTTCGTCAGAAGTGTTTCTCACCTGACTCACTACTCCTGACTCTCGCTCGGACTCGGAGGCTTCCACATCGGTCAACTGATTCCGCCCTTCCCTTCGTTTGCCAACTCACATCCGGCATCCGGACGCCCTCTCTCAAGGACCGAGTTGCAAATTCCCTATCCCTAATCTCGTCCAACCCTCCACCCTCGCGAGTACATTGGCACGTCCTTCACATTGAGCACCACCGCGCGATGATCGCGGTCCACGTGGCCCACGACTAGGCCCACGCGCAGGAAGTGCGGCCTGCTCTGCTGGATCGCACTCAGGTTCGAGCCAGTTTTTCTTCGATTTCGATTTCGAGTCGTTGATGCCCACAATAACCTCGTGGGACAGACTCGCCAGGCCGATTACCATTGTTTTCTTTCCTCCACAGAAACAATGTTCGTCTTGTGAAATACAAAAACGCATTGCTAACGACATAATGAGCTTTCGGTATCCGGGGCGATTCGAATCCTGCACAATTGGCTCACGGTATATGGGGCCTTAATGAGGACTAGAAGTCGATCTTTGGGCCATCAGATGACCGGAAAACCGGCAATTGCGACAAATTCGTTATCTTTTCATTTATTTCCCCCGCTGAGTTTACATGCCATTGTCTGATTCGCGCTCGGTTCTCGTGCCCTGAATGTTGGGCTTCATATAGTCTAGATCAGACAGATGAACGAGGCAGGCGGCCGGCGTAACGCTCACTAGCGCTCACTTCCACTCCGCTGCCCTTCTTGTAACGTAACACCTCTCAAGCACCCCCCGGCTTGCAATCGCCCGGGGCGGTTCTCTGTCCTCCCTCTGGCTTCCATGCACCTAGCTCAGTTGGTGGGAGCCGGCCCAATACTCGCCGGAACTCCGGCACAGGTCGGCGCTGTCTATTCTGCGTGGGATGCCGTGGGGGCAGCCTTGTCGTTGCCGCTAGTTTGACAGGACTGATCCTGATCAAGTGGCCAGGCCCCTTCACATGCTCTGACATGGCGCATCGTGTTGATTTGATACCCCCTGTATTTAATGCTTCTCCCTCTCGGATTTCGTCGGATTTCGGCCCCTTCCCCTCTCTCATCCTCTTCACCTTCACCTCACCCGTCCCCCCGGCCGCCAACTGCAAACCTTTGAGCGATGAAGCGAATTGGAATTTTCAGCCAACTTGTTCCACCGAAGCCACACTGGACCGGGGATAATATCCCTGACCAAACTGGGAAGACCGCCTTGATCACTGGGGGCGATAGCGGCATCGGAAAGGAGACCGCGCGTGTGAGGAGGTCCTTCCCCTCCGATTATGCATCTGTCGCTGATTTGAGTTTTCATAGGTGCTGCTCTTAAAGGGCGCAAATGTGTATATCACCAGCAAATCGGGGGCGAGTGCAAGGACGACGATCGACGAGCTCAAGAGGGAGGCGCAGAGGGATACCATTTTCTTTCTTAGGCTCGACCTGACGGACCTTGACTCTGTCAAGTCCGCTGCCGACGAGTTCATCGGAAAGGAGCAGGTGCTTCATACCCTCTACAACAATGAGTGAGCCTTCTGCTCTCCCTCCTCGGCACACACAATTGACGCGACACAGTGGCGTCTCGTCCACCTCGAGTCCGATGACAGGTCAAGGTCACGAAATTCTCTTTGGAACGAACGTTTTAGGTGCGAAAATGATGTGACTTCGTGATTCATCCAGCCGTCCTTATACCATCTCTAGCCCACTTCTATCTCACCAAGCTACTCCTTCCCGTTCTCAAGGCGACCGCAGAAAAATCGCCACCAGGAACTGTGCGTGTCATCAATGTGAGCTCTATCAGCCACTACATGGCCGCAGCGGAGGGTATTCGGTGGTCCACACTCGGGTCCGGAGAAGAAGCACGTGTGGCGCGCAGCAAACTTGGCTCGACCAGGCTAAACGGTCAGAGCAAGCTGGTACAGTCCATGTCTCCTGCGTCCGCGGCCTTCATCATCTAACGGGCCGAAGGGAACCATCCTGTTCTCGAATCAACTCGCCGAAAAATGCAGAAGCGACGGGATTGTGTCCATCTCGTTGTTTCCGGGAGCCCTCAACGCCGATATCGGGGGCCACGCAGGCGTGTTTTTACACCGCGTCAAACAGCTCATCGTGGCGGCCATCTGTCTCGCCATCTCGGGCGGAAACTTCGCATCTCTCACGGGGGACCTCACTGCCGATCGCATCAGGACCAACGTCGTCGGGACCGTCAACTCCCGCATCCAAGCGGGGGTGGCTCAGGCTTCTCCAACGCTACCCCCTACGCCCGCGCCGGCAGCAGCGCCAGCAGCAGCAGCAGCAGCAGCAGTATCAGATCCTCTGTCCTCCGCACAACAACAGCTGTCCGCCGCGCAAGATCATTTGACAGATTTTTCGAATGCGTCTCTTCGTGCACTCACCTCTTTGTTTGCTGGCACTTCTGTTGAAGCGGGCAGCCTCAGTGGAAAGGCACGTGTCTGATCCCCCCCCCCCCCCAGAATATTTACTGGCAACCACCCGGCTTACACATACACCTTTCCAGTATCTCACTGCGTGGGCGCGCGTCACACTTCCGCATCGGAAGGCCCTCCTCAACAACGAGATTGGGGTGAAGCTATGGGAGTGGTGCGAAGCCAGGATCAAGGAGCATGAAAAGAGCATGGCCAACCAAGTGACCAGACAAGCGACCAACCCAGGCAGCGCACCCGCAGAATCTCAGGCTCCCAAAGGAGCCGCAGAATGCAGCGATCCAAAAGGAACGGCCGAGGCCGAATGCGCGGATACTAAAGGCACAAAAGAAATCGAAGAAGTCAAAGAAGTCAAGGGAACCAAGGAGGCCGAAATCAAAGAGGTCAAAGATGCCAAGGACACCAAGGAGGCCGAGGAGATCAAAGAGAAATCATGATTGATCTCATCGCCTTTGACCTTGTTCCCCGATTTTCTCTGGAAGTATATTGCCCATTTACCACTTAGGATAATCCTCCACCGCACGATGCGCGGAACGCATGATCATTACCCTCTATGTACGAGTAAGGTGTATGTTGGTATGTGCGGTAGCATCCCCCTGGCACGGAGTGTTGTACGTGAAGGACCAGGTAGAGAACCTTCTACAGCACATGGTCAGGCTTGGAGCATGGACATCATTTACCCATTAATACCAACGAGGCTTCACGCTAACGTATACTCTGTAAATATTCAGTAATGACCTCGGAATCAGCTCACACACGACATTTATGCAGCACTCTGAGAGATAAGTTTGTCTGCTAAAGTGATGTTGATCCAAATACAATTTTCAACGAAGGGATACAAGCGTAGGGCTAAGTTACATGATACTGGAATTACAGACAACTCCTACTCATTACTACATGAACTCCGAGCGACACAGGGGACAGCTCGAAGAATGACTCGTGTTGAACCACTAATATAACTCCTAGTCAGAATGCCATCGTTGGTTGGTGCTGACAAGACGTACCTTGTATAGACATGAAGGGTGGAAGCGATTGTTGCACGTTTTGCATGGTTTTTGAGGGAGAGAGTGGCCATCGGAGACGCTGATAATCCTTTGGGTAGATGTCAATTCTCTCGCTCTGCCGAACATACAGACGCGCAAAAACTCACGAGTAGCAGATCGCGCATTCCGTCTGTCCATCAAAGTGGAGCGTAACATTTTTCTTGAAAAGGCTGATCGCATCGACAATGCGTCCATTCTGGATGGACGTCGTTGTCGTTGGCAAACGAAAGATGACGTAAATCGTATTCCGTGGGCCGCACATACCTGAAACCAAACTATTTGTTGCACACCCAGAAGCCAGCGTCGCCAACGATCCTCCGAGACGCCTATTCTCTTTGAGTCCTTGACTGTGACTCGTTGCAATGGCCAATCGTTCGGAATTTTGAGCGTAAGCTCCAGCTGGTACTCGTCGACGTTGTATACTGCGGTGACCTCGTTGACAGCGCTGGCCACTTTGATTGTCAGGTTTTCGGCACTAAGTTCTTCGACGCTCTCGGGGCTCTTGATATGGATTATTTCAGTCTTGATTATTACTGGGGAGAAGTGCGTAGCAGTATAGTTTGTAACTGATGTGAACAGGTTTTTGTCTTTGCAATCTTCTAGCCACGAACGTACGAGAGAAGGAATAGTAAGCAGTGCTCGATAATAGAGGTGGGCAGCGAGGAGCCGGACGCTCAGAGAGTCGTCTGGGTCATATACTGATGAAATTATGAGTTAATGCTCAGTGAGATACGGTGACATCTTACAATCAATGTAGAATTGGTCTACAGACCATACGTCCAGCTTAACTGCTCTGTTAAAGCCCCCATATAGTTGAAGTAAATTAAGAATTAGGGGCATTAGATGAGCGGAGACCAATCCAAGTTCCTGCAGGTGTTCCGAATATCCGGCTTTGACTTTCATAGACTGCGAAGATGGCTCGAACGATTGATGCAGAGACGATAGTAAAGACGAGCACCCACAGCATTTGTGTACAGATCCAGGACGACCATCCAGGCAAGCAGGGACCCGAACGTTCTCTGCAGCGAGATCGATAAAGGTTGGCCAACAACAACTCCTGCGACGCACCGAGGTTGGATCTTCCTCAATATCAACGATATCAAGGGATTGTTGAAGTAGCAACACCAGCTCCAAGGGCAGCAGGGACTTGGCCACCGACTCTGTGTCTACGCCCGCCTCGATCACAAGGTGCTCTGTACGTTTATGTGCCGCTTCCTGTAATAGTTCATATGCCATTTGTTGCACACGTGTAGACGAATCGAATAGAAGATACGACATCTGCACGGCATCCAGTGAGGTAGTTAGGAAGCAGGATATCAGGACGTTAAAGGTACTCGCCTTGGACAGAGTGGTGTGGTCCATCAAAGACGGGGGTAAATGCTGCATGATGGACAGCGCCGCCTCGCGACATACTGTTCGAGGAGTTGATGCGGGTGTAGGCTCTGAGACTGATATGAGTTGAGGCTGGTGCAGGCGGATGGACACGTACTTGACTCTGATGCAACGATATCCCTTAGCAGGGCGAGAACTACGGTCTCGCGTGGCTTCCAATCCGCACGTAGCGCCTTGTTGTAGATGACTTGGTCTTGTATCACTTGAATGACCCTGATGGTCCTCCACAGAATCGTGAGCGTTGTGTCATCTTCAAACGAGGCATTCTGCGGAAATATGATCAGTCACACTTTCGGCAATAAGAAATAAGGACGAGCAAACCTCGAGATTATTCTCGACAACATCAAAAATGAAATCCCAGTGGGAACCAGGAACGTTCTGCAGGAGTGGGACGAGATGGAAGAGCACATTAGTGATCTCGCTCTCGACGTCCTCATCAATGTCCGCGTCTGACGCGATCCATCTTTGGCATGCCTTCACGAAGTTCACTGCACGGGTCTGTGGCAAGAACACTACGTCTGAATCAGGATCTGGCGCGGTGGCGGCAAGACGCCGCAACAAAAGGAGGCCATCCGTGTTTGCTTTACTTGGGGTGATGCCTAGGACCCCTGCCGCCAGCTCATTGCGATATCGATCGAGACGAGGAGGCTCGGACCCGAACTGCGCAACGCAATGTACGATTGCCAGGGAGGTCTCAGGGTCTTCGTGGATCAGTTAGGTCACCCACGGGACAAATACGATACACTTACTGTTCCTTTCCAACCTGCGAGCTAGCAACAGCCACTGGTCCGCTTCCTCCCTCGAGGCGTCACGTAAGACGTGTTGCAGTAGGATAGAGAGTATCCGGGCATGCAGACTGTCGTCCTCCTCTTCGGCCTGCTCGACCAGATCCACGGTGAAGGCCGCCAGATCTCCCAGCGAACTGTTACGCTTTCCATTCAGCAAAGAGGTGACAGCATCCACATGCCAACTATCGTCTGAGCTGGCTGTCGTCAGGAGGTACGCCGTCAATTGTTGTACCTTGATCGTTACATCAAACAGTACGTCCTTCGCTACTGTTCGAGAGAACGCTGGATTAGGCAAAGATGGCACCTCGAGAAGTTCCTGCGCGTAGATTGCCAGCGCAAGAAAATGTCTGAGCGCCCACAAATTGGCCCGCGCTAGATCTCTGTTCTCCGTGTACGACCACAACAATGCCATGACCCCACGCGCATATACACCGAGTCCCTGTTGATCGGCTTCACAGTCAGGCCCTTCTGCTGCTTCGAATGACGACGGTGGTAGAATTAGAGGGTGAATAATTGCTAGGCTTGGAATTGCTGGATCTAGCCGAAGGTTGCACAGCAAATCATCGAGGTGTCTACTCGTGGGGAGTAGGTCTTCCAACCCGGTAAGAAGTTGGTCTATGCCACCATCTGCCGCAGCGTGCAGGATATCCAGAGGGCTTTCCTTTGGTGTTAAACCCACGTACATTTCGCATTAAGGCTGAATCTTACCTTACGAAGATCGACGTATGGAAAATAGCGTCCTGTAGGCGCGCACAGATCGCCGCGCCTACGCTCTTTTGCAAGCTTGTGGGCGCATCCGCCAGCCACGAAGTCCAAATAGTATGGGCTACAGGGACGTCGGGTAATGGCCGTGCCTTTGGCAGTAAGAATGCTAAAGCGAAGATGTCCGGAACAAGTGAGAGGGCAAGACCTTCGTCGAGAGCGAGCCTCGACCGAGTTTCGAGGCAGACAGAGACAACGTCGATCAGAACATTTAATGTTGCTACGACCTCGTCTTCTCCATATAGGATACGGGAGAGGTCCTCACCAAAGGTGGAAACCACTTGTTGAAACAATTCATCGAATGACTCGTCCGTCACGAAGTAGCCTACAGGTCTCGTCAAGCACTTGAAACGATGGGATACTTGAGCGCACCTGAATACCGTATGACGCGAAGAAGTAGAGGCAGTGCATCTGGATTGGAAGAGCCCATTGCATCGGAGAATAAAGCACTAATCAACCCATCGAATTCTTTCTCAATAGGCTTCAAGTGATCGGGAAGAATGCGTCGCTCGGCTGCGTCCAAAAGATGTGGAAGCACAGTGTAGACGGGTTGTGACGGTAGCGATTCGAGGAGGGAGCGCCAGAGCTTGAGTGTGACGGAAGGGTTACTACGGCGTGAGAGGTATGTCGTCAAAAGCCTAGGTGATGAGTTCAATATTTTGATTGCGTGCTCCGAAATAGTCTCGTCCAGCGCCTCAAAAAAACGTTATCCATGAATAGAATGACGGACTGTCAGACACGAGCATTCCTACCTCGGCGTGATCAAGGCTAGTAAAAAGGCTATCCCCAAAGGTCTCAATCAGACCAAGCAATACATCGAGTATACGGTAGGCGCCCTCTTCCTGTGATTGCGATAGAAGCGCGTCCTGACTTTGCCCAACTACACCGCCCACTATTCGTTGAAGGTATTCATCCGAAACTGAACGTGGGTGATTGCCCTTCCCAAAGACCGTACAGAAAGCTCGAAGCATGGAAAAGAGAAATTGCGCGTTCTGAGGGATTGCAGAATCAGGTTGCACAGCCACCCTGGGCATGAGAGCGCCCCACGCTGCGTCAAACAGACCTACCCAGCGAGACCTATTTCAACGCCGTACGAAAGACCAGCGGAATACGCGTACCTGAGCTGATCTCGCTCAGCCGGGCCAAGTTCTTCGCGACCAATTCTCCAGCGGTTTTCTCCTCGACTTTTAACTTCCTTGATGTAACCTCCTCCCACACTCTTGAATACTGCGTACGCACGATTGCCTCCTCCGCATCCTCGGGGTACAGACTGTTGTGTGCCCCCTCACGGGCACTACGTACACGCCGCACTACGAACTCGGTGCACTCAAGAAGAGCCTCGAGAAAAGCAGCAGACTTGGAGATGCGATCGAGGGCACTAAGGGCACGTCCATCGATAGCGGCCCAGAATGAGGAGAAGAATGGGCCAGCGGGGATGCTGGAATCGGTATCCGGGGGGAGTAGGATCTGCGGAGGGCCATTTTAAGGTTACAGGATAGCAAATAAGCTAATCGAATGGTTACAAACAGAGGGCGGGATCGAGGAAAGGATGACAATAACCGTCGGGTAACCCCCAAGCGGCGAGCCACCACAACCAAGCTCCAAGAACTGCAAGAGGTCCGCAAAACCGGGTGATCGCTTGCCATTCGAAGAGGGGATAGAAGCGGGGAGTATTATCGGTTCTTCTTCCGCGCCCGAGTCATCGTCTTTGTCAAATTCACTCTCGTTTGCCTTACGGAGTTCGAAGGCAGCATCAATCTCCCAGGCACGGGGGAAAGCTGTAACGCCATGAGCACTGTGACAACGACAAAACCTAGGCCAGAGCATACTTTTGAGGAACTTCAGCCATGGCCGCCACATTGTTTCCCTGACTTGCACGCTCGGCTCCACGAAAGACGAGCGCAGAACTGCAACGCTGAGCATGGAGACCAGGTTAGCAGTCTCATCTATATATCCATATTAGTCTGTCAGGTAGGTGTGGCGCGGTGGGGAGTGGCGCACCTGGCCACTTCTCCAACAATGTTTGAAGTAGTGCCCACGCGTGGCTTCGAACGACCGGTTGTGCGTATCCGAAACTTTCAACAGTCGCAAAGGGACATGTCTGTGCATGACAAAGAGAGCTCCATAGCCGCGGATCAGAGAGAAAGTCAGATATATCATCGAGTGATTTGCGTCCGGGTTCTTGGGAACGAACATCTAATAGACACCCCTGAGAGAAGTGGGACAATTGGATCAAGGTACAATATACGCACCCAAAATCCACTGCAGAACGCCGAGAGCGCCAATGCGTAACCGCGCTTTTCGGTCTGTCTCGCTCTCCTCTTCGCCCTCACCTTTCGTACGAGTCAGCGAGTCGGTATCCACCTTCCGAGTCTGCGCTGCCGCAGAGGCAGTCGGAACTGGCCTCCCGCGTACGGTCTTTGGCACCGTGATGTCAACAGGCACTTGCACCGGGTTCAAGTACGCATGTAAAGCGAGCGGATCGAGCAACGCGCGCTGCACAAACACAGATAGCGCAGCCATCTGCGCCGCGTCTATAATGAGCTTCCTATCCTCTCCCTCCTCCTCCTCCTCCTTGTCCACGCCCGGCGTGTCGGAACTCGCGCCGGCGTCTGTGTCTGCTTCTGTCGGGGCGAGGGACACGTACATCTCCCAGGTGCGCGGGGAAACGAGCGCGGCGTGCCGCTCGGGATCGCGCGTGGCCATGCACCAGCTGCCGAGGACACACTCGACCTGCTCCGCAGAGGCGACCTCTCGGAGGTAGAAGAACATCCGTGCGCGCAGCGGTTTCGCGCGGAGAATCTCGGCGTGGGTGGCGAGCGCCTGGGCGCGTAGGCGGCGAGATGGGTGCAGGAAGAGCGCGGGCACATGGTGCATCTGTAACGATCCCAAGCGCAAATAGTGTTCAAAAAGAGCACGCGGGCGGCGCGTGAGCACGTACCCAGACCGGCAGCGAGAGAATGAGCGCCTCGAGTCGGACAAGACCGTCCGCGTCTTGATCGTCATCGTCGTCGCGTAGGAGGTGCACGCGGTCGATCCACCCTGCACGCAGCTCGTCAAGTGCCTTGCTCTTCGTCACTGCGTCCTTCTTGCTCAGTCCGCGCCACACGACAAGTAGTTGTGCAGGCAGGCGCTGCGCGAGTCCGAGAGCGTCAATAGGGTCCTGCTGTACAGGCTGTGGTTTGACAGGTATGACATATGCTTTCTTGCGCGGTGGCTCCTTACTTTTGCCTTTGTCTTTTGTCTTGGGCTTCTTTTCCTTGGGCAGGTTCGGTACATCGGTAGCCGGGACATCCTTGGTGGTAGCTTTGCGTTCGTGCTTCTTGCGCGTGGCGGATGATGCGGATGACTTCGATGCACCCTTGGCCATGACTCAGTGCGAAAATATTGTGGGACTGGTGAAGGTCAGTGGTTAAGGGCGTACCAGTCGCCAGTCGCCAGTCGTAATCTTAATCTCTCCCATGTGCTTAGTAAGCAACCCACAAATGGCAAGTGGCAAGGGTCTGAATGAGTGAAACTGAATGATATTTTGCATGATGGCGTTAGTGTATTCGTGCAACAATGTACGGCATATTGGTGATAGATGTGGTATATCATATATATCAACAAGACAATCCTCTTGATCGCAAAATTCTCGGCCGTGCATCCGGGTAGTGAGGCTGAAGTGGTCATCGCTGATGGGAAGGAGGCAAGGCACGCAAGGCACTCTGGGCAGAAGGAAGGAAGGCCTGTAGCGGAGGCCGCGGGTAGGAACAGACGATAAGAGGGCCGTCAGACGAGTCTCACCGAACGTAAGTTTTGTCGTAGTACGATGTCTCGGACTAGAAATCGACCAATGGTAAGTAGGATTGTGAGATCGGGTGCTACTGTTGGCGTACCACTTGCAAGAATGCCCGCTGTTGTCGCAGATTCCTGCGATGACCTAGATCAACAAACACTTAATTGTGAAAAGGAGAATAAACCTTACCGTGACAGATGTGCAGTAACCATAAAATTTCCTGGGCACTGGCGAATATGTCCTTTGTATGGCGCTGAACTTTCCGCGGAAGTCTGGTGTCACCACGAGACAATCAGCGATATAACCCTACGTCGTATGGGCGAAGGACGCACACTTGGAAGCGGTGTCTACATCGTTTACCCGGTCATCGTAGCTCTTGACATATCGTGAAAGACGGATGCCAGACTCAAGCTTGCGTTGAAGGATGTCACACTTGTTGAGAAACAGCACGAGATCGACCGTGGCCAGTAGCTTGTTTTGGCAAATCCCCTTCCACAATAGTACTGAATCCTCCTAAGGCGGCGTTCTCAACATGGGCCAATCAAATCGACCAGATAGAAGGGGCGTACGAGACGGTTCACTTTGGGGTCTTCTGTCAAGACTTGATCAAACGCCGAAATGGGCGCTAGAAAAATAATAGCGTCCACTACAAGGTTTGTGTCAATATGGAACGCGAAACGCGCATAAATCGTATCTTGGTCAACACACTTACCATTATCGAAGAAAGGAACCCATGTCTCTACACCAAGCCACCACGTGGAAAGAAGCGTAACATGTAAGAGAAATATGACAACCCGACGGAAAGATGGCAGCTACATACGCCGCTACAGCCGTTCTGTCAGCAGCGTTGTTCGCGGGATAGGCCAGAATAGGTATGCAGGCGCACTTGGAACCGAGAACCACCGACATCGACAATTCGCCACTGCGTTCCTCGCTGATCTCCCGCTTCCATCTCGAACCTATACTCTGAAACGCCAATTGTCTTCAGCCTTGCCCTTAGCACGTCATCTAGTGAAGTGCGTCAACCAAATGTTACTGTCCAAGATTGCGTATGGTGGCGCGCACCGTCTGTAGGGGCGTAATTGTACCCTGTGACTCGATCTAAATCATTCAGGAAACTGCCAATGAGAATAAGAAATCCCGTCAGCATCATCCATCAATGGGCGCTGCGGTGGTCATCCAGAGTGTCTGGGTGGGTCCAATCCAAGAAGAGGGAATTAAGGAAGTACTCACAACCCGCTCTCCTCCTCAGGTCGTAAGCGACGTAGTGCCAAGATCTCGCGCACCCGCATGCTTGCCCACAGCCGCATCAAGTCAAACCGGCACTCGAACAACATCTGCTGGGCCTCATCTGCCGCCTCAGCGGCAACCGCACTTGCAGGACGCGCACCCGCGCCGCCCGAACGCCACCTCCCAGGGCGCACAAAGATCTCCTTCGCAAGACCAAGGGCGGTGGTAGGTAAACTTGCGAGTCCGTTTCCGAGGTCGGCTGGCTCGTCCTCCGAGGGTAGAACGAGGCGGCCCTTCAGCATAGTTTCGACGCGTCGGAGCGGTTCGAGGCGTTGCACAATCTCATCAAGCTCGGCATCTGCGCGGGTGTCTTCGTCCGAAAATGCGTCTGCATAGAGCGGATGAGTAGCCGCGTTTCCAGGCAGTTCGTCTTCCTCGTCATCATAGTCGGACAGGGTGTCCGCGCGGGCCTTCCCCTTCCCCTTTCCATCTGGCCGTACTGAAGTAACCTGCGAACGGGAGTCCCAGCGCGCTCCGTAAAGTGTGTGCGCACGGGAGCGTGAGGTCCGGCGGTGATAAGCGGAGAGCGCGTCGAGAATTGTGTGTACGGAGTGAATGACGTTCAATTGGATGATGACACGCCAGTGTATGCGCTCCTCGCGAAATGCAGTGGGCGTGTAGATACGTTGAAACTCTGGGGATATTATGGAGAAGCACGCGGGGGCAAAGGTGCACGGGAGGGCAGCACTCACGGCGGAGCGTTGTGGACTTGCCTGAGGTCTTGGTGAGCGGTGGCGGATGACAAATACACTAGAGGAATGGGGCGCACCAGATTCGCTTTGACCCAGGAGGAGCACACGAACAATTTTATTTTTCTTATTTGTCTGTCGCTCGATGCGGATGGACTCGTCTATGGCCCGAGAAACGCGGAGAGCTTCTTCCTCGCGGGCAACACGAATCGCCATGGCTTCGGGCGACTCATCTGGAGGAGGACGGAGGACGGCATCAAGAGGGTCATCGTCGCTTGTGCGCGAGCGCATGAGACGAGAGGTAAGGTGGAAGATAAGACGACGGAGGTGGAGATGGCGAGGCGAGGACGACCGGACGAGCGAAACGGACCGAAAATAAAAGGGACAGCGAGTTGCGCGGAGAGTGAAATTGGGTTTCCAGTTTCCCTGTGCCTTGCGCTTACCACCCCATTTTTTGGGGCATAACTGAGGTGACCGTCATTATTCTGCCAAAAAGTCAGACATTTTAAGTAACAAAAGAAAGAAAAATGATGTTTGATCCCGCCGGCGGAACAGGGGAATGAAGGCACAGTTCCATTTTGAGAAAATACTCATATGGGCTTCTGTACCTGATCGAGATCGCCGAACCGTCGGACCAGGCATCCCCAGGCACCGAGAGCCAACTTGGTAACTCAACCCATATCGCGGGTACTCGGGCAAAAACTTATCTTTCACTTCTCATAACTGAACACCGCGTACGAAACCCCTGCTGACCCCAGACTCTCCGGGATCTCCCCACTGTCCCCACCCTCGCCTCGCCGCGCTCCGGCTGTCCCCCGTAATAGTGCCACGGCTTTGCATCAGACGCCCCTTACCTCCATATGCTCAATCTCCACTGTCCACCTGCCACTTGTCTACCGGTTAGGATACCGGCTTGCGCCAGAGCACAAAATTTGTCAGGCGAAGCACTCCCCCCTGATCATCCCCATCATCCCCAGCAGTGCGTGATCACGAGCGGGCCGTCCCCTCCGTCATCTCTTCCCTCACAACGACTATCATTTGGACAAATTGCAAAACCATATATCGGGCACACCAGGTACCGGTGTCACTTGAGTTCGGACCTCGTCCAGTCATGGGGGCCCGGAGCCTCCTGCGGGCTGGGGTTTCCAGAACGTGATGAGAACGCCAGACGCCGTCGCACAAAGCCGGTTGTTGCCAAACTCGGTACGTCCGCGTATCCACGGACCACGGACCCCATTCACACTTTACAAACCGTTTCAGTGCCCGCATGCCCCAACGTTCCTCCATCTGCATGGCGTCATCTGTGCCCCCATTCGCGCAGCGACTCTTCTGTGCAGCGTGCGAGCCAGGCACACACCAACCTTATTTCGTAACCGCGTATAACCTTTTCCCGCATCGTCCCACGACATCACTTCCTTCCTTCGTGCTCGGC
Source organism: Russula brevipes (assembly GCA_022496215.1). Lineage (NCBI taxonomy): Eukaryota > Fungi > Basidiomycota > Agaricomycetes > Russulales > Russulaceae > Russula > Russula brevipes. Next base: position 116,478 of record WTXF01000051.1, on the reverse strand, counting down.
CGCCGCCGGGAATCCCAACCACACTGGCCCTTTCGCACACCGTTACGGAAATCAACATTGCGTGGGCAGGGTGAGAGAACGCCAGGGGCCTCCTTTGCACTGCATTGCCGTCGGCGGCGTTGGCACAGGAATGGCGCCAAGGTACCCATGCATCATGATCGTTCGTGATCTATCCTACACATTTCCATTCGTACTGAGCGGTTATCTGTGTGTGCGTGCGACTATTTATAGGACGATAAGTGTCGCAATGGGTACATACGACCCAAGATACCTGCATGTCGGTGGGTGAGTAATGCCGACGAGCGCGCGACGCAATCGCAGAAAAGAAAGCATCCGCGAGTTTGACTTCCACGTGCAATCCATTGATGATCGACAGAGATGGAAAATGCTGTAATACTGGCATTTGGGCCCTTCATCCCCCGCGGATGTCAGTTAAGGGGTTATTTGGGACCAAGGGAGTCTCCCGCAATAGGGAGCTTAAATACCGCCGCGGGGACTGAAGGCCGACGTTGAATGACACTCCATGTTGGACATGTGTAAATGCGTTGATGTGCCTCGGCGAATACCCAGACGGAGACACCCACACAGACCAAGCAAGTCAACCGTGGCGTTGCGGCATGGGCATCAATGCTATCAACGCACGTTCCTGTCACAGTGCCAGTGATGGTTTCACTGGCAAGGCATCCTCGGCTTTCACCGAGCCTGTGTCCCGCCACGCCATTGGCTGGAGAAACCACGAATCAACGCCCGCACTCGTATTTCCGGTCCAGCGCTTTGATCTGGGCTGCAACGTCAAGCAAGCTCGATATGTCCCCTTGTCTTTGCCCTTATCTTTGCTTTTCCGCTCTGGTATCCCAGGAATTCAGCCACCACCGCCACCTACCACGCGGGCGCAATAGTGAGCTGCTGCGCAATGTGAACTGTAGAATGCAGCGTGTGCCTGCCCGTTGATGAGGCCAATACTTTCGTTCACGGGGACTTCCGATATACGGTTCTCCGCTCTCGCTGAGCTTCTAAGGTATGCTCGCACGCGCGGACGCAAAACCCTCATTGTCTAACGTCTATCAAGCGGCCAACCGACACAGCTGAATGTGGACTGGAGACGGGTAAATGCTGCCGTCAAGATGTCTATCCAGCTTTAGCTTGGCATGTGAAGTGCGAAAATTCTCCGTCTCACCCTCGCATCCGGTCGCCCGACTGTACCGCTATCTCTTCGGCACCCTCCCCCCACCTGCGTACGCATTGAAAAAGAACGTAACCCCAGTAAGCGCTATGTGAGAACGTTGATGTTGGCCTCCCACTCCCGTACCAATCTCATAATTAGCGCACGCAAGGTACAGTACCGCGGGCTTCGCTCGCTCTTGGCATACGCTTGGTTCGGAATGTATTGTACCCGTCATCATCTCCTCGGATTTGCTCAGCCGTGTAAGGACACGTAATATATCATCGTTGCCTCGCGACAAGCTGGCATCGTGGGCTCAAGTACCGTCATCCTCAGTCTGTCGGGGATATACATCTCGCTAAGTGTGTCAAGTGGTTATATTGGAGGGGAGCTGGTGCCGTTTTTCAAAGACGGGTGACGGTTCAGTAGAACGCCGGCACAACGGATGAGGGCTTCCTCTTCTTCTATCTTCGCATCCGCGCAAGCTGCCCACCTGATTTTCAGATTTTCATCCACAAGGTAAACGTAGCCAATGCGACTGTTGGTCATCCCAAGCGGTTCTCGAAAGTACTCCTGAAAGCCCATACACAGCATCAATAATACAGTTAACCGAATGAAGTGAGATGCGGACCATGTTCTGCCGAGAGACTAGATATCGCGGGTGTTGGTGTAGAGGGATTTTGGATCGCAGCGACGAAAGAAAAATTTGAACAAGGATCGACTTGAGTATGTTCTCTTGCAAGTTTATCTGAATGTATTGAAACGCGGGGTTTTCACTATACAGATCGTGAAGCGATTGGGTGTAAGAGCTTGCATGTAACTCAAGTTGTAAGGAGGGGAGGACATCAATATTTCGCATGACTGTGGATCGTGACACACACCTCGGACATTGTCGTTGACAGCATGGCTATGACCGACACTTTTCCGGCGCACATGTCTGTGGTGTGGGCCTTCACGCCATCGTCCAAACGATTGCCAACGACGTTCGGAAAATATAGTGCTTTCTGGGCAGATATGTGGACTGGTGAATTTGTGCTCGCACCAGTGATCACAGGAGACGTACATCTTCGCGAATGAGAACCTGTGGTGCCATCCAAGTCTTCCCTCCATACAGGCGAGTCATATGCAGGTCATAGAAGTACCCTGTCGATGCTTCCTTCACTCTAGGGTCACATGAGGCCATGCATCAATGCCATCCAAGTAGAAACAACGCACAGATGACGTCGTTTCTTGAGTTGCTTCTCCTGGTTGAGGAAGTCCGCGCTCATCTCTGAAAGCGTCCTAGTCGTCGTTGTTGGCACATCCGGCACACCGAGCGGCCTTTGGAGCGGGGGTATTGGAGGCTCTGGCTTATCATCCGTTTCGGCTGTCTTGGTCACTCCCACTTCCTTTGATGTTTGGGCGGTGTAACACCTTCGCGACAAGCGACAAGCTGCTCGGCTCGATTTGCAAGAGCGGAGGCCGACAAGGGACAGCATGGCACAAAGGCAGCGTCATTAAAAAGAGGCCAGTTCGCCACGCGTCAACGGCGGAATCACGTGACTAGAGGCATGTGCCTCTCAACTCCCTCACCCGCCCCAGAATGTTATTTCCCTCCACTTTACGCAAGCGATAACACACACCGACACTATCCTACAAACACCCCCGTTACGAATAGAAACTATGAGGGAAAATCAGGGCCTTGTCGTGGGACTTTGGCCGACAATACCGTAAAATGAATTGGGGACCAACCACCCTTACTGGGCAACTCAGGCCCAAAGTATGCCCATCAGACCCTCCGGGACCGAGTGGAGGACCTTCGTGAAAAAATCATATTGACGCTTGGACCTAGGGCAGGTCCTACTGATCCTAGTAACCGCAACCATTTCGAGACGCCCTAAAATGATGGAATCGAATATAGGTTGTTACGTGGAGAAAAGCCCTAACGCTAGATTGGGGCCGCTTTGGCTGGACTCGACAGTAGTGGGTCCAGAGCCGGCCAAGAAGGACAAGAGATAAGGAGGCGGTGAAGGAAGAAAGTGATAGCGACTGCGGGTCAATCAGCCGAGCAGTCTTCTACTGTTCCCGGTCCCCGTTGAGAGCTGAGCACACCTGGGCTCAATCTCATCTGTCACCCTGTATTTACAATCTGAGTAGTACATACCTGAATCGTACGAGTCCTCGGCATCATCTTCACAGGAAAGATCACCGATAAACACATACGGATTTCTCCGACTTCAGGAACATCTAAGCATGCATACCAGGAACCGTGATGCCGAGCAACCAAGCAAAACGGGAAACTACGTCCGGAGATGTGGGAGAGAGCAGAGCGCCGTGAAAATGGGGCAGTCCAGAGGAGCGCCTGCCATCCATGCGCCAAAATCACAGACCGCAAGTGTCAAAGGAATAGGCACATGAAGTGCAGGCTCGTTTCGCATAAGGTGAATTTCAATAAACAAAGTAAAGATACCCATCTTGAGAAAAGCATGTTCTTGGACGGAATCTGATCTCTGCCGTCAGAGGTGCCTCGCGGTGAACACTGTGATGTTTGCCGGGTTATGTCGGAATGCGAAACATCCAAGACGTCCATCGATTCCTGTTACGTGAGATTAAAACAGAGCACTTGTCTGGGTATACCTATAGACGAAGCCGCGTTTGTGCCGCATATACCCGCCTGGCCTGGTGTCATGCTGGCAGTACTACAGTAGCGGTGCGGGAAAGCTAGGTGTTGAAGGATATCACGTGAACTTCCCTCCTCTCACACATCCATTCTGTAAGCTTCACTCATTTGACCTGCTTTCTGACACGCAAAATCTTGGAACTTCGTTATAGTAGAGGAAGCGCAGGTTCCCACTCAATATAAGGTACGTTAATGTGATGGATTCCCCGCACCCCATTCTGTAGTACTGTAGTAAGACCGCATGTTTCAGCTGAGCGCTGGTGAGTTCCTTTACGTAGAAATGTTTGACATATGCTGAGCAAGCGCCGCCACCGTGTTCATTGGGGCCCTGCTTACAGCAACATGTGATTCAATAAGAGACATGTACGGACAGATGACATAGAGGAATGACCAGGCTAGCAAACACAGTTGGAACATGCAATCAAGCGGAGGGCCTGCAGACACGACATACTAAGCGAATGTATGTTTCCCGCGCTGATACATTTAATTCGGAAGTCTAGAACAATCGGATATTAGTGGGTCTTATCTGGAACTGAGGCCGATAGCAAGGCACGTTCTGTCTCCGTCTTGTCCAAAGTCTGGAGTCGGATATCCATCCCCCAGGAAAAGAAGCGCCTTGACTCATTCACAAGGATTTAGTAAGAACATGCTAAGGATGCCAAGTATTGCAGCCGGAGCATGACAAGGATGAAATGTGAAATAGCTCGGTGAGGACCTGGTATTTGTGAAGGCTGCCCGAGATATCAGGCGCCGTGGGACCGGTGGAGAAATTCATGAGCTACGCAGAGGGTAAATCTAGAGGGGATCAACCCTAGGACCCAGCTGTGTGGTCAGACTGGAGGTCGGCCACTCCAATATCAAAGAGTCGGTGATATGGGTGTCCCAGGCATTTTTGTTCGAATCGATCTATTCCCGCTGTGCGTACCTGCGCCCAGGCCGTCCAGCGCTCGGAATCGAAGGGAACGTGTCGGGACGTATAGTACGCCCATTCCCTTGCCTTGCAAGAAGTCCCCTCGAGCCAGGGATAGTCGCCTTTCCAGACCTCAGTGCGTCCTGCCCCGTGTGGGTATGTTTCCAGGCGACTAATACTACATCCAGTATACCGGAAAAAAAAGGCATGATAACCCTCAACTTGACTGGAAGTGCTATATGATATCTCGGGGAAGCTTGCAGTAATGAACCCTGGGAGGTGCGGGGCGAAGTCCTCCAAGAGTTTGCTGTCGCGAAGTTGTTGCCGTTCAACCAGCTGTTCAATCATTCTGGGCACGATTTCTGGCTTCGGAAGGTATCACAGTACCTCCGCAGGGCGAAAACGATGTTTGAGCACGCGGGTAGTGGGGCTCTCCGCGCTCCTGCCTGGAAAAGTGCCTCGTCAAACTGCGCCTGTTCGGGGAAGAAGTCCGAACTAGGGCGAGAGGCGAGAGGAGGGGTTTTCAATAGGTAGGATTTCGAACGACTTCCCATACCATATCAGGACCGACTGCCTCACTCGCACAACAGCATAGGCCAAGTCCGTCGACTCGATCAATGGGAACATACAGAACGTTGGCCTATTTCCTTGTCGCCGGGAAGAGGATCTGGTCACTGGCCGTGCGACACGTAAGTCCACTGAGTAGTTTCTGCGGTCTTCCACGTATAGGTGGCATTGTGTAGATAATTGGGGAAGTTCCGGGATGAGTCCTCCTCAATGTCCAAGCAGGTGCTCGGTTGAGAGCGACGGCTAGCGAGAGGCGGGCTAAGTTGGGACCTGTGCCCGCTCGTGCTCGAGGTTTCCATTCCACGCGTCCTCGAATTGACGCGCAGAGATGGCGCTGGAATGCTGGTGTTATCAGATCAGAACAGACAGTTCAGTTTTGGTGGGTCAGCTGTTCGCGCAGCACGCACTGAAACGTCCATGGACTTATCAATCGTGCATTCTTCTTTCCTCCCGCCTTCCCTTCTTCCTTGAAAGGCACCGCGCACCTCGTGTAGTGCAGAATCGGATCCGACTCTTGTCCCCTTTCGCTCACACGCCCGTCAGTTCGCGCAAAAATCTAGACGACCAGGGATCTTCGCGGGAAACGTTCCCCGCTCGCGCACGGTGCAATTTGAGCTGGAGTCCTGGATATCCTGGATGCCCGTAGTCTCACCACTCCCCAACTTGCCCCTACTGAGGACGATGATACTTGGCATAGGTAAGATGGTCTTCACGTTCCCGTCATTCACAATGGGGCAAGGAGCGCAGAGGACCCCAGGATAAGTTTGTGTGTTATATATGGCGGGCCCCCGGAAGTCCTGGGAAGGAGGAGATCATGACTCATGAGTCTTATCAATTTTCAGTAGCTTTCTGTAGCGCGCGCGATCCGAGTCAACACGGCCTTTGGCCACTAGTTGGAGTTTCAAAACTCGTCTGTTACCTTCTCGTCAACGGCGCGGAACACCATGTCGGGTCCATCGACCCCCACCTCCGCTTCCTCGTCTCCTTCACTGTCCTCCGTTGAGACACCCCCGCCGCCCGGCACACCTCCAAACTTACACCAAAACACGATTGACCCCGACGCCAAGTGGCTCGTACAAAAATACGGGGGCACAAGCGTTGGGAAGTTCACCTCGGAGATCGCGGAAAACATTGTTCCGTATGCCCCGATCAACCCGTCTTCCTTTCAAAGTCGCACTCAACAATGTCCTTATCAAATTTGTTGCAGTGACTACTTGGATCGGCACAAGCTCGCGATCGTCTGTTCCGCACGTTCTGGTTCTACCAAGGCGTTGGGCACAACCAACCTTCTTCTCCGCGCCGCATCCGAGGTGCTCCGGCGCGAATCACCTGCCCTGTCCCCCTTATCTGGTGCAGCGACGCCGCTTCCCGATTGTCTTATCTATCGGAGCTCTCGTATAGCCTCCCACCAGGGACCCCTGGCGGATTTACCGAGCAGACCATAGGGTCATTCAGCAAAACAGTCGATCTGATTTGCTCCGAACATATAGCAGCAGCGCGCGACTGCGTGAAAGGGAAGACCTCCTGGCTGGATTAGAAGCAGAGATCACTAGGGATTGCGAAACCCTAAGAGCCTTTTTATGTGCGACGCAGGTACGTATCCCCGAAGGTCCTTCATATAGGCGTTAAGGTTTGGGGTCGCAGGTGATAGACGAGATCTCACCTAGATCCAAAGACAGCATCGTTGGCTTTGGAGAAAAGCTTGGTTGTAAAATCGTCGCTGCTGCACTCAGAGATCGTGTACGTTCCTTAGAGCCATCTTTCACGTTCTATCCTCAAAGCTGTCGATGCAGGGTGTAGACGCAGAATATGTATCGTTAGAAAATGTCGTGCCGCCTTACGATGACGTCGATGGCACACTTGGGCAAGACTTTTACGACCGAGTAAGCGAGGCGTTCGCCGATAGAATACGACAATGCGAGCCACGCGTGCCTGTCGTCACAGGTAGTTCTCCTGGAGCTTTCGCCGGGATTCGAACGTTTACGTGTCAAACCCACAGGCTTCTTCGGTCCTGTGCCCGGCTCGTTATTAAAACAAGTGGGGCGTGGATATACTGACCTGGCAGCAGCGCTTCTAGCTGCTGGTCTGGATGCATCCGAGTTGCAGATATGGAAAGAGGTCGACGGAATCTTCACTGCTGACCCGCGCAAAGTGTCCACTGCACGCCTTATCCCGGTCATCTCTCCAGAAGAAGCTGCCGAACTGACCTACTACGGCAGTGAGGTCGTACACCCATTTACGATGGAGCAGGCACGCACGCACCATTACCCCCAGGACCGAACCTATTCTAAAAACACACCCATCAGGTGATCCGGAGGAAAATCCCCATACGCATCAAGAACGTCGAAAACCCGCGTGGCGGGGGCACAGTCATCGAACCAGACGGGGACGTCGAGTCGGAGTCCACGCTGCCAGATTTCGGCGCAGCCTATTTCGACAGCATCGACATGACTGCGGCCATGAACGGCGCCGGGGCGGCACGCAAACGGCTCCCGACGGCGGTGACGATCAAGGAGCGCATCGTCGTGCTGAACGTGCAGTCGAACCGCAAGAGCGTCTCCACGGCTTCCTCGCGGGCATATTCGGCGCGCTCGACCGCTTCGGCGTCGTCGTGGACCTGATCAGCACGAGCGAGGTCTTCGTCAGTATGGCGATCGAGGACGTGCTCGATCGCAAACTGCAGGCGCGCCTAGTGCGCGACCTAGAAAAAATCGGCATCGTGCGTCTCCTTTTTCCCCCTCTACCCCTCGCTGGCGGTCGATTGATTTTGATGATGGACGGCGCCGTGGGTGGACTCTTAGGTGTCCGTGCATCGCGACATGACGATCCTCTCGATGGTGGGCAGGCAGATGCGGAACATGGTCGGCATCGCCGGACGCATGTTCACGACGCTCGCGCAGGGCAACGTGAACATCGAGATGATCAGCCAGGGCGCCAACGAGATCAACATCTCGTGTGTCATCGACGCCCGCGACGCCGTCAAGGCGCTCAACCTCATCCACCAGAGCTGTCTCCAGATCAAACCTGAGGGGCCCAAGGGTCGAGGTAGCATACATCGCCCCATTAACGATCATAATCGACGCTCACTTTTTACTGTATCACTCGCCAGTTGGGCCTTGGCTGTTCTGAGTAGGCGTGGTCGCTGTATTGTGGGGGAGTGGTATGTCCGCGGGTGTTAGCGCGGTTGCGTGAGGTTCTTTTATTGCATGTATCATACGGACATCAGGAGCCCCGCGGCAGTTCAACCCTGTTTCGCGGGCATAAAAATGAAACGGATGGGCGTTTGGCGCGTCGCCTCGTCCTGTCCATCAAGAGTCGGGAAAATGAACTGCCATGTACCGCCCTTGATTGTCACCAAGGCAAACCATTCAGTCAAGGTGTGATCACATCTCACAGCATCCATTACCTCCTACCAATTCTGTGTCACTGGCTTCTTGAGGTGCGTAGATTGCACCCAAGGCAAACGGGCTGTCAAGTCACGAGGACAAAAGCTCGATTTCTGGGAGGGGGGGTTGCTACAGGTGGCGCGACAGATGAAAGGACTATATGTACATGCTGGAGGGGTGAAGGTATGGATGTGGCTGTAGGTATAAATAAATTATAGTACCGTCGCGTCTTGCAGATACTTTACACTAGGAGTCACATCACAACTCGAGACTCCCGACATTAACAGCGCTGGTTTTCGAAGAGAAAGCGACAGAACGGTGAAAGAAGATAACAACGCGGCACATCGGGAACAGAGCGCCCTTCGAATTACGTGTGGTTGCGGTTGGGAGCAGAAGGCATCGACAGCGCGTGGCGACTAGTTGATTGTAATGATTTGGGGCGCTTCTACAGTTGCCGGTGCGCCGAGGCGGACTGTGAGCACGAGGATGCCATCCTTCATGTCGGCATCGATGTCAGCCGCCTAGGAATGTGCCGTCCTGGACATCAGGGAGTGAGACAGATTGCAGAACTGCGAACGGACCTGGGTATGTAGTGGGACATGGAACCGACGAATGAATTCTCCAAACTTCCTCTCACGCTTCGTTCGCTCTCGCTCCTCTGGGAGGGGTTCCGCAAATGGGGGACGGGTTCGTCCCTGCGACAGTTATCTGCCTTGCGTGAGTATATGGCTCAGTTGCGAGCGTCACGCTGACGTCGCTATGCTAACACCCGGCAATTCGAGCATGGCGATCATCACATTCGTATCGATGTTGAAACTGATATCGGTACGAATCGAATACACCTTAAGGGCAATGTCGGACTGACTGGGCGCGGTGCCGGGAGCAGCAGAGGGTGGGCTGCAGGCCGGCACGATAGTCAGAGCACATATGGGTGACAGAAGAGGTAGGAGGGAGTAGGCCACGGCGTACCTCATTCTCGTCAAACCCGGGCTATTGTCCCCTGTAAATGGTGATGTACGCGCCTGATCGCTCACAGAACGTGAAGTTTTGCCAGCCCCCGCACTAGAAGCACGAGAAACAGCGCCTTCCGCGCAAGCGCTATGAGGGCGGCGGTATGGATGGGCGCGAGTGCGCTCGGCGCGGACGTTAGTGGGGGAGGCCCTCACTAGTCCTGACGATGGCGCTGTGCCCGTACTAGCGCCCGCAGGCTGCTCTGCGCTCGCGCTCGACGCGTCCTTTTGGACGTGCGTACGAGGCCTGTTCTCACCACTAGCAGCTCTAATGCGTGAACGATGATATTGGCTGGGCACAACGGGAATACGCTCTTCGAGCTGTATCACGGTAGGTGAAGAAACAGCAGGGGCAACAGAAGTGGAAAATAACTCCTGGGCAGAAAAATCTGCTGGGTGGAGAGTAGCAAGACTTGTTGAAGTGGTTGGGTCTTGGTGTTGCTGGGCTGGATTTGAAGCGGAGGGATCAATTTCGAAGTCCCAAGGGTGGTTTACCGGGGTACTTGGGTTGCTACCTCCGCCAGGTGTTGTTGGGGACATTGTATCTTGAGGATAACCTGAACCGTTATACGGGTAGCGATATGACATTTGCAAGGCTCCGACGGCGAACATACGCGGTCAGGAAAAAGAGGTATGAGAGACGCGGTGAGCGCGTCGGGCGAATTAAATACCACGCGTTTTTCCACGTCCCCGTGACTCGCTCGGTTCCGGCTCCGACGAACAATGGCCGTACTGCCTCATCGAGCGCTCGGCGGCCCGGCTCTTTCCCCTTTTGGGAAAAACATCCGTTCTTTTCATGACTAGTTAGAGAAAAATAGGGAGTCAGTCACTGGCTGTATTTCATTTCAATCACGGCGACTGCAACATTCGATCTTTCCATCAAACTATGGCGCACTACAATACGCGATAAGGGATATAAAGTAGAGCTACTATTTATCCGCACAATGGTCAGCCAAATACACGGTAACCTCAGAAAGATCTGAGTGTATCACCTGCGCGTCTTGCTGCCTCGTTTCCCCCTTTGTTCGATCGAAAAGGACGGCTCCGCTTGGTGGTAAGACCAATTACCTGACCACCAGGTAGCGACGGCCGAATGCGCGGCTTTTCCTCAACCGGACATGCGGCCACGCCATGTATGCTGCAAATGACGACGACCTTTCCTTTCTTCGCCGGGGATTTGGGAAGGAACGACTCATTCCTTCACTGGATTCGCATCAGAAGCTTTCCTGGAACCGTCGACCGTCGCGGAGTACCTGTGGCGGCATCGTGGCCTTAGCTAATCCGTCCCCGTGTCCAACTAGTAGTGCTGATTACCATTTCGGCCCCGCTCGAGTCAAGATATCCCGGCGCACCAGCCTTTCGATTGGCGACATGGGCCGTGATAGACGCGAATATTCTCATTTCGCCAGCCCAAACGACCAGGCGACCTGCGGGTGAGCCCGTTATCCCCAGAGACAACCCACACGTAGCCCATCTCCACAGAGGATAGTTGATGGCTGCTAGTGGGCTCGCTTGCACCTTCTACCTAGAAGACCCACAGTTCCGCCTATGCACCGCTCCGCGGTGTCTCTCTTGAGTCGTTCGCAAAGGCCGAAGCGCCCACACGGCCTGTATCTGACGATGTCGTGTCGCAGGTGACACCAGACGTTAGGGCATCTCCCGTTTTCTGGTGATGGGACGAACGGTCACGGTAGCGGACATGAGATTGAAGGAGAGACGATACGAGAAGGGTCAGGAATAGCCGACGTAGTAGACCTAGGGGTCTTCCTCGCTTTAACCTTCACTGAGGACAAACTCATGGTTGCTCGATGTCCATGGAGGTGTGCGAAGGAACCCAAGAAGCTCACGTGACCGGCTCGGTTCCACGTACCACGTGACTTGGAGGTGAGAGAATCAATGCGTTGCAGAATCGACACAAGTCGTGCCTCGTACGGTCAAAGAAACTCGTAGATATTGTCGCATAACTTCACCCTAGTCATCACTGAGGTCGTACCTGTAAATGCACTCGCTCTTCTTATCGATGAACTCCTCTCCGTACACGACGCCCTCCCTCCTCGGGATGGTCTCCCGTGCAGGCACCATATTCACTTCGTCGGCCTTCCAGGTGGGTTCTTTTCCTGTCGACCCGTTGCGCAATCTGATATAGTTCAGGAACGTGCGCCAAAGTGGGTCCTTCCCAAGTACTTCGGGGTCTCCGACCAGAATGAGCATCGACTGTGCGCGCGTGATGGCCACTAACGAATTGTGCGACGAGAATGTTAGCCAGGATATGTGAGCAAGAAAAGATGGCCGACCATTCAGACGTCGAGGGTTCGTCAAAAAGCCCATAGCTTTCCGCGGGTGGTCCTGCTCGTTGCTTCTAGTTGTCGCCATGATGATCACTTTTCGTTCCTGGTTCAAAGTAAGCCGAGGTCAGCGCTGCCCATCGTAGCCATGCCGTCGACACTAACTTGTCCCTGGAATTGCTCGACCGAGCCCACCGAAATATTCTTTAACCTCGGCTGCCCCTTCAATAGATCCCGAATCGCCCTGACCTGGGCCCTGTAAGGTGCGATAATACCGATCTCCTCTGGGTCTACACTGCGGTGAAAACCAGAGACAAAACTAAGCCATGCTCTACACTCACAGATTCTTCGTTCCGGATCCTCGATCAGCTTCACACAGTAGTTGCGGACGACCGACGCCTCAAAAATGTTGAAGTACGACGGTGACGACTTTGTACGCCTCTCGTTGCCTTTGATACCATGGAATACGACAGGGAAACCTTTCTTCGGCAAGACGTCCGACTGAAGGAGGAAGTTCATGATGTCCGGATTCCCACAAGCGCGCATACTATCTTCGTAGAAGTACCTATTTGGCCAGGCAATGATGGCACCATGCGAGCGGCGGTTCCGTTGAAGGCGGACGATTCTGTGTGCCTCCTGAGCAATGTCACAAAATTGCAGGGAGAAACTGCAACTCACGTTTTTGCGGCTTGTGTATCGATCCCGTAGACTTCGCGCATGAGCATCAATCGGTCGAGATAACTTCTCCCCAACCCGGCCTTCCCAGCAGTGGGCGACTTGATGACCGGGCCCAATTGCTTTGGATCGCCAGCTAGGATAACATTTGTGTACGCATCTGACAAACCCATGATTGGGATCATCGCAAGAGGCTCCTCTGCCTGCGCAGCCTCGTCGACGACTATGTGACTGAAGTGCCCGACGGGAACGTTCAAGTTCTGGAGCATACTCGCCGAGGAACAGGTCGAGAGCACGACCCGGAAGGCCATTAACTTTGCGTGATTCGGGATCTGGGAGAATGATTGTACGCCCTCCGGTACGTCTTCTTCTTCACGCGAATAAGCATTCAGACGGTACAACTTATTCGAATCCAGGCCAGCCCCTGCCAGACGCTCAACGAGTAGATCGGCAGCAGCGTTGCTTGGAGTACACGCAAGGATCTTCACTCCGGTATTACGGCGCACAAGCTGTATGATGACCTCGACAACAGTGGTCGTTTTACCTGTCCCAGGCCTGTAGACGGGCCGTCAAACTTGGCGGCAGTCAAAGGAAAATGGAGGTGTTACTCACGGTCCGAAGATGATGAATGGGACAGAGCCCTTTGGCTGCCCTAAAACGGATACTACAGTCTGCAGTTGTTGGTCATCATTGCGAATGTTCTCGTTCGCTAATTTGAGGGCGTTAATCTCGGCCCTCGAGAGACGCCGTATCGGTTTGATATCCGCCTCAGAAGGAAACAAGAGCCGACGTAGAGATGTGGAGGCGGTTGTCAACGCATGATATTGACGACGAAGGGTGACGCGGTTAAGTCTGAATCGAAGAATGAATTGAGCCCCCGTGTAAAGATCGAAACACGCCGGCAGTTGAAGGGACATCTTGAGCACTGCAATGCGACCCTGACCACGTGGGAACACTTCGGCTCTGGTAATGCGGGCTTCGTATCGTATGTCCTCCTGCAAATCGTCCAGCCAAAGGAAATCCCCTACTATCACCTCTGGCAGGAGATCCTCGTCATTATTCTCAATCTCGATACTGCCCAGATACTGGTGAACAAAAATGTTCACACTAAACTGAGGTGGGGTGCCTACCTATAGCGAGTGGCGCGCATTGTAACGCTAACCACATAGAAAGGTTGGTTCCGAATATCCCACCTAGTTGGACATTACACCCAAACAAGGAAGAAAAGTAGTAAAGGAAAAACATACTGCAGGTGCCCGTCTTCAACGTGCAATAAAGCCTTGAAGTATTGCGAGTAAGTGTCCATGGATAATTTCTTAGGCCTCAAAGAAGCGATGAGGCGCGGGGCTTCCCGGTCAAAAGGGCGGACGATAGTGGATTGGTCCACCGCCTCCTGGACAATTGTCGGTATCTCATAGTCCGGCAGTTGTCTTGACTTCCGTCGTCGGTTGGGGAATGAGAGACGTTCAACTCTTGGTGGTGCTTCATATTTAAGCTTCTTAGCAGGTTCCTTACTATCTTCTTGATCGAGACCCTCGAAATGCTTATGATCCTCGGCCGAGCCAGCAAAACCTTGTAATGATCTGCGAATTACGAACCGAGCGGATCGCCGGGCATCATAGAAGACCAGGTTGAGTGTTGCTTTGAACAGCCCGTCGAACTTGGGGCTGAATATTATGCACACCACGTTCTCCGTGCCAGGCCGGATGGTACGGCTGTTACCGTCGAAGGTTGCTACAAAGCTGGGGCGGTAATGAATGCAGATAACATAGTGCGAGAGTCTTGGCTCACCCAGACGGACTCCCGTCCAATGTCTCGATCCTTTCTTTAAGGAATGTCACACTGGGAGAATTAGGCGCCAGTTAATGGTGAGTGAAGACGTTGCAGTTGCAAAGGGTCCATTTGGGCGCTTGCGCTCGACGAAGCCAAAGTTTAATCCATCTTCGTTCGAGACAGAGATTCCGGTGTCATCACTGTCCAAAAAGTCCTCTTCTTCATCCGAGGAATCGCTGGCACGATCATCTCCCCAACGATATGTGGGCTGAGGTCGTACAACATGTGCGGACCCATTTTGATAGCGTGCCTGCCCACCTGTAGGTCGCGTGGCCCACCCATTCAGCGTACGCGGACGACGAAATCGACGTTGAGCATGTGATCACAGAATGTCAGCTCGAGAGCCGCTTCGAAGGAACCTTCTCGCAGAGGGGCAAAAGAAACGGTCACGATACGCGTTTCCTTAGGCTTGATCATCTTAGAGCCACCGTCGAGCTGAGCAGAGAAAGAGCTACAGAGGAAATCAGGACGGATGGCCCCGGCCACAGACATGCGAACTCACCCAGTTACGGAACTATCTGATGAGCTGACGGTAGCAGTTTTGAAGGAGATCATCGGGCTAGTTGAGGACTTGGTGATCCTGAGCTCTTTGGTCTGTGTGGCGAAGGGTTCATCGGACCGTGTGCACTCCACAGAGAAGTCAAGACCGAAATCGTGCGAGACGGTGATCCTAGCGCGTTCACTGGCACTCTCCATTGCGTCCTTTATGGTGGCGAAATAGGCCGTGCGTGAATGGCGATACGAAGGGTGCGAATAAGGGCATTAGCCGCCCAACCCTGTTCGACCACGCGGGTGCCACACTGGCAGCGCTCCCTGCCCGGGATCTACCGCCCACTTTCTCGCCAAGAAGGGCCTCGACTTGCGACCGCGGACGCATGCCCGCAGAAGTTCGGGCTGACGCGCTGACAACTCGGACCGGCAATACGCCCCATGCCCGCAAGAAGCGGCGACATACCATGCGAAAAATCACGAGAATCAGATTGGCGGCATGGCCCTTCGCTGCATGAAGGGGCGAGGTGATGGCGAACTGCAGGGGGCACTACGACAACTACACTCAGAGCGAGGATCGAAGCCGGACAAGTTCTGTGGCGCTGAGACTTGATTTGAGGTGATGGATCGCAACATCCCGCGCAACTGAGGTGGTCGCGCAGATGATGAATAGCGCCACAGTGCCAAAGAATGGGGATCAGCGGACCACAGTCTCGAAAACGATATACACAACAGCGGTAACGGACAAAATCTCATATAGCGAGGTACACAAGGGTTATGTGACGTATTATGCGTGCAACGACTTGTGTAAATCAGAGATGGGGTCATCCTACATTAATCTTGTTATGGTTCGTGGAGGTCTTCAATTACTGCAGTGATCAAGAGTGAGCAGAGTTATTATAGCCCCACGTACACACAAATTCGTACACACGAGTGATCTACACTTGGGCAAGCTCAAAGTTAAAAGAAATAAGTTACAATACAACTGAAAGGAAAGGCACTCGAACGCGCGAACGCCGATGCGTCTTCCCCCACTGGAACTTGACATTGAGGCACTCTCCGGGAGCAAATTCTTGTGACGTTGTTGGTCCACTGCGAGAAGTCGCTGCATGCGGAGAAGTTGCCGCAGCGCTCGCAAAACACGATCTTCAACGGTTCGGACTCCGTTGTGTCGCGGTAGCACGGAGCCGACGCTGCGCCGACACTGAGCGCTACTGAGCCTTCACGTGCTCTCGGCGGCGCAAGATTGCCGTTTCTCTGTCGAGTCTTGCTGGACGGATTGTCCCGCGTCGCGCTATATCGATTGCTGAGTCCACGGGCCCTTCAAGTTGGCGTGGCCCTGTCTGCGAATTAGGCAGTGGTTGTGTGCGGCGCAAGATCGCGCGTGGTCGCGTAGGGCGGGCATGTGTATGGTTCGTGGTCTCCGATGGGGAAGGAAGAGGCTGACTTTCCGTAAGGACGATCCAGTCTTTCTGGACTCGAAGCGTGTTTAAGAACACCTCTTATCCGGCGACTGTGATCAATCGATGGATTGTCTACACCTGTTCGTCTCGTGTTCCCCAATCAACGGATTTCGTCGAATTGCTCGAAGTCAATGTTATGAAGGCTTCATGTCGGTGACCCTCCCTTCATTGCGCTGTTCGCGTGCTCGGGCCTGAGGCCTGAGACCGTGTCAATCCTTCGACTCGGCTACAGACACTGGGGCTCCTTCAGGCCATAACGGCCATAATCCCGACATCCTTAACTTGCGTGCGCTCCATGTTGGTGCCATCACCGTTCCCTGTCGCGTGGATGGGCTCCGAGTCCATCTCACTCCGAGTGAGTCGTAACTATCATTCCTACCGACATCATCACGGTTCCCTCACTTTCCGCTGCTCTCCGAAGACCTATAAATCCCCTCGCTCTTCCCACCAATGAACTCCTCCCCATACACGATACCCCCTTCCTTCCTGGGGACGATCTCGTATCCAGGCACATGAACGACTTCCTCGGGCTTCCAGCTGTGCATCTTCCCTGTCCACCCGTTGCGTGACTTGATGTAGTTCAGGAACGTGCGCCAGCGTTCGTCCTTCCCTAACAATTCCGGGTCGCCGATCACGATCAGCAAGGCCTGCGCGCGTGTAATAGCCACTAAGAAAACGCTCTGTCAGCGCCACGGCAGTGCGAGTGTGTAAAAGAGGAATGACCGACCGTTCATGCCCTGATGATTCACCAAGAAGCCTGATGCTTTCCGCGGGTGGCTCTCCTCGTCGCTTCGAGTGGTAGCCAAAATGATCACCTTCCGTTCCTGATCCAAAGCCATGATTAGTAACCGGCCACCAGCGGTGCATTATCTACGCCAAACCTGTCCTTGGAATTCCTCGACTGAACCCACTGATATGTCCGACAACTTAGCCACCTTCAATAACTCCCGAATTGCTCTGACTTGCGACTTGTAAGGTGCGATGACACTAATCTCCTCCGGGTCTACGCCAAGGTAAACGGAATGGCGGCACAATAAACGACGCTCAAGACTCACAAATCTTTCGTTCTGGGTCTCCAATGAGCTTCACACAATAGTCCCGGACGGTAGATGCCTCGAGAACGTTGAAATACGACGGTGACCACTCCGTATGCTGCTCACTGCCTTGAAGCCCATGGAAGACAACTGGGAAGCCCTTCTTTGGCAATACGTTCGAATGCACCAGGTGATACGTGATGTGCGTATTTCCGTATTCACGCAAGGTATCCTCGTACAGGTACCGGTTCGACCACGCGATAATAGCACCATGCGAGCGACGGTTCCGCTCAAGTACGGCAATCCTGCGAATCTTCTGAGAAGGCCGTGAAACTCAATGAGAATACACCACTCACGTTTTCCCGACTTGGGTATCGAGTCCGTAAACCTCCCGCATGAGCATCAATCGTTCCAGGTAGCTCTTCCGCAACCCGGCCTTCGCCGAAACGGGCGACTTGATGACAGGACCCAATTGATTTGGATCGCCAGCAAGGATCACGTTTGTATACGAATTCGAGAAAGTCGTGATTGGGATCATCGCAAGTGGTTCCTCTGCTTGTCCAGCCTCGTCGATGACTATGTGACTAAAATGCCCGACAGGAATAGTTAAAGCCTGTAGCATACCCGCGGAGGAGCAGGTCGAGACCACAACGCGGAAGGCCAGTAATCTTGCGTGCTCTGGAGTCGATGAGAATGTTTGTGTATCCTCACTCATGTCCTCGTCGTGACTCGAAGAAGCATCCGGATGGTATAACTTGTCCGAACCCAGGCCTGCGGCCACAAGGCGCGCAACGAGGTTATCAGTTGCAACATTGCTTGGCGTACATGCAAGAATTCTGACGCTGTCATCACGGAGTACAAGCTGTACAATGCTTTCGACAACAACAGATGTCTTACCCGTCCCGGGGCTGTGGACGGGTCGTCAACACCAGCTACAATCAAGGGGTCATGCGAGGTGTACCCACGGTCCATAGATGATGAACGGGACGGAGCCCTTTGGCTGCTCTAAAATTGAAACTATCGCCTGTAGTTGTTGATGGTCATCACGAATGGTCCTGTTCACTAACAGACGGAGCTTCAGATTGTGGATATCGGGTCTGGACAGAGGTTGTAATGATTTGATATCCGATACAGAGGGAAACAAAAGCCGACATGGTGCTGCAAATGAGGCCGACAGAGCATGGTACTGGCGACGTAGCGAGATACGGTTGTGCCTCAGTATTACAGTAAATTGTGCTCCCCTGTAAGGGATAAAATTTGTCGGTAGTCTCAATGACATCTTGAGCACAGCAAGGTGACGTCGGGTGAACACATCAATATTGGTGATGCGCGCTTCGTAGCGTATATATTCCTGAGGATCATCTAGCCAAAGGAAATCTCCCAGGGCTACCTCTGGCAAAAGATCTTCGTCATCATTCTCAATTTCAACGCTAACCCCGCGTCGGTGTATTGTCATGTCTGAAGCCAAGAAGGACGTACTCATACAGCTGGCCGCGCCTCTGGACTTCAACCTGATAGGGACGATGGCACCGAACATCCCACCTACATAGATATCAGTACTGAACCAAGAGAAAACCACATCAGGGAACATACTGCTGTTGCCCATCTTCGATGTTCAGTAGAGCCTTGAAGTAGTGCGCATGAGTGTATTTGTTGAGACTGTCGGGCCTCAAAGCGGAAACGAGGGCCGACGCGTTTCTGTCGTAGGGGCACGTGACGGTGGATTTCTCCACCGCGTCCTGTACAATTGGCGGTACCTCATAGTCTGGGATATGGCTTGACTTTCGATGCCAGGCAGGGGACAAGAGCGGTATAACCTTCCATGGCGGTACTTCTCGAGTATTTTTAGTCAGCTTGTCATCATTGCCTCGGCCAAGGGACTCCAAATGTTTATGGTCCTGCAGCGAGCCGGCAATACCTTGTAACCTTCTGCGAACCACGAACCAAACGGATCGTTCGTTGTCATAAAAAATCAGCTCGAGTGTCGCCTTGAACAACCCTTGGAATTTAGGGCTGAAGATGATGCGTACGGTGCTCTCTGTGCCAGGGCGGATGTTACGAGAGTCACCCACAAAGACTGCGACAAAGCTGGGAAATCGATTGATTAAGACAGACATATGGAAGGGCCAGGGTCATAACTCACTCTGGACGTGTCCCATCTAGTGTACTTATTTTTTCCTTTACAAGCATCACAGCTGGGAAACCGTCTGCGAGCTCGACTGTGAGTAAAGATGAAGGTGTTGCAAAGGGTCCATTCGCGCGCTTGCGTTCGACAATGCCAAAATCTAACGCATCTCCGTGTGAGACGGAGATACCAGTACCATCACTGTCCAAGAGCTCCTCTTCGTCAACAGAGACTGCTGCGTGCTCATCCGTGAAATCATTCGTTGACTGAGAGCCCGAGTTGCCTCCAGACTCAATTTGGCGTCCCTGCACACCTGTAGATGGCTTAGCCCAGCCACACAGCGCTCGTTTGATCACAAAGTCTGCTTTGTGCTTGATACAGAAAGTCAATTCAAGGGTAGCCTCATATAATCCTTCATTCTGAGGCGCAAACCAAACGTTTACTCTGCGCGGGCGATTTTGCTTGATCCACTTAGAATCGCCTTCAATTTGCGCCGAAAACCAGCTACATTTCAAGGTAATGAGAAGCAAGCTGCATGAACGAGACTCGGACTTACCTAGTCACAGAACCACCCTGTGAACACACCCTAGCACCTTTGAAGAAGACGAATGGTTGGGGTGAGGACTTGGTGATGACGAGTTCCTTCGTTTGTGTTGGAAATAGTTCACCGGACCATGAGCTTTCTCGTTCTACCAAGAATTCAAGACCAGAATCGTGCGAGACCGTGATCCCAGTGCCCGTGTTCCCCACCATGTCCTCCGGCGTGCTGCGGGGTTCACTGATGCTTGCTAATCCATGAGGGAGAATAGCACGCCCACGGAGCTCGCGGGTCATTATGAACTCTTGATCATTCGGTCGCGTTTTATCGCAGAATTTAATCCTCAAGGTTGCGTGAAAGGCACCCAGGCGTGATGGTTGAAAAGACACGAGGACCCTCCGTGGCTTGCGTTGTCGGACCACCGCCAGATCTCCTATCAGAGATGCAGTAAAGCTGTAGGGAACCCGTTAGATCTTTGAACAAAATCACAAAAGCACCGCACCATGGATTTGGAGAGGGCGTCATAATCAGAACCATAGATTGAATGATGAGACTAGACATGGGACTGGTTTTCTCTATCAAAATGGTATGGCTGATAAAAGGAAAGGAAGCATCTGCGGCGGATCCAGTTCTCTCCACGATAAACTCAAGGCCATCTTCATGAGATATCTCGACGCGTGGGTCTGCCGTTCGGAAGAGTTGGGTATCCTGATGCAGTGGTGAGGTGATTTGGGATGGAGTAGGTGGCGGATTTGGGGAGATTGGTTGCGAGGGGCGGCACTGCTCAGGAGTACTCGGGCTTGAAAGAGCATGGGAAGCAACATTCTGAAGATGACGCATCCCACTCTGGTGTAGGTTGAGTATGGGTGGAGGAAAAGAGCGACCACATGGTTCACAGCGCAAGACGTCGTGGCGATATGGACATCGAGTGTCTACGCATGTATCTCCCTGTAGTGTCGTGGCGCAATAAGGTGGCATGGTACACGGAAGTAGGAAAGATGTGTATGGATGCAGAGCTCGCCAGTTGGAATTCGCCACATTCCGCCTCACCGCCCAGCGCCAATGCCGGCACACAACGAGTAGCCAGTGCCAAATGTTACTGACCCGTCACCGCGCTTACTAACACCGGCTATCTCCGGTCCATTTCGCTCACTCGATACATTGGGAACTGCTAAAGTTGCCCTCGTAGTACACCAATGCAACTATTCCGTTGCGTCCTGTTCTGCTCGGGCTGAACGTCATTTTAGTCTCAGACTCTCATACAACTTAACTATGGGTACTGGAGACCTTACACCGAACGCGCACCAAAACTTATTCGCGTACGCCGCTAGGCATTCGATTATATTTTCTGACTCCCTGACGCGTTACGATCCCTAAGACAGCTGTTATTGACCCATGTATGTCCATTCACCAATTACTCATTGCCGTGCGCCAAAAGGTGGAGAGTTGCTGACGAACGATGCTGGCGAGATTACCAGGGTGGATCCCGTTCTCCCGCTCTCCACCCTATGGCTTACCCTCCTGCCCCACGCACACCCTACTCGATATGCGCGTGCGCTTAACTTGGCCCTCTGATAGTATTTCTCTATCGCACCATTCGGGTTGTTGAGAACGGATTCAAGCCGGCGTATGTCATCGATGGCAAACTGCCAGAACTCAAGGCTGGGGGAGTGCGCGTCCATCGCTTTTCTCATGTGTCGCCCAATGGCCCAAGCTTTTATGTCCAGCAAAGCGGATAAAGGGTGGGGTGAGGCCGGTGAGGGCGGAACCGCGGAAGGAGAAGAGGCCAAAGAAACTGGTTCGTCCATCCATGCATTCTCACTTTCCACTCCATGGCCACTGTTGAAATTATCTGGCACAATGGAAAAATTTGATCTTTTTTCGCGACGAACAGTCAAAGTGAACCGGCAATACAGTGAAGAATGTCGGAAACTGCTGGTGCTTATGGGTATCCTAGCTGTAATTGTATGCTGAAACGTTCGGCTCATCAATGCATCAACTCGGATCCTGCTGGACACAAGGCACCCTCGAAGGTAGAGACCCAACGTGGTGAATTCGCCCCGGCCGCAGTGTGAAGGTAGTTCTTTTATCTATTCACCATTTGGTCATAGATTGCAGGTATACGCAGCAGGGCCCGAAGATATGGATACGCTCACGTTTAGTGCGCCAATCCTGCTCCGTCGTCTCACTTTCTCAGAGACAAAAAAGTGCCAATCAGCGAAATTATCTTGCAGCTTGTTTTGACACCATTCATTGACCTGTCACCCGACGTTGAATTTATCCATAATTTAGATTGGAGCAGGTGACTGAATCCCGCATTCTTTGAGCCGAGCACACATCGCGGCCTGTTTCCCAAGCGGGTGTCGTAATTGGTGAAATATTGTAGTGCGCTGTTCAAGGGGGCCGGATTGCAAAATATACTATTTGAGCAGCTTGCGAAGTGGGCAGCCCGCGTGTCATCACTCCAAATTGATATTCCTGGTCCATGTCCCTGTTTTGAGCAATAAAACAGTTATTATCAAATCAGAAGCCTTCCTCCCTGGTGAACTAGTCGATACAGTAGGCTTCAATAATCTACTCGTATAAGGTTTATGCTGTCTCAGAGTCGCTCAAGCTGTCGACACTTCGTCATTCAATAACCATTGACACTCTTCCCTTGCCAGAAGTACCATCTCTGGTACATAACATGAGCGGAACTGTTCGCGTTCACATGCTACTGCTTCCAGGGCTCTGTGCCCGATCGGATTCTCCGTGCTTGCGTCAACAAGGACGCATATAAATAATCCTTCTGTGTGAGGCGCCTCTAAGGGAGGTCACCTCGTCTCAAGTCATTTCTGGCAATGCTAGCAAAACGCGCAACTTTGGCCTTATTGGCCGTACGGGCACTGTCTGCTCTTGCCTCACCGGTAGAGCATTTCGTGGTACAGGGCTCTAGCCTTCGCATGCCCTCAGACCCTCACCTCCTCGAATTTCCCTCATGCGTTCTCGAATATTGATGAATTTCCTCCGTATTTGTCAAAGACTGAGTCAAATCTCCTGCGAATGGGAAAAACAAAATGCTGTCCTAACCACTGGCATCATTACCGTTCGTTCGCCTTCCACGGCTATTCGAAGACCTGTAAATGTTCTCGCTCTTCCCGCCAATGAACTCCTCCCCATACACAGCGTCTCCTTTCCTTGGACGCTTTGATATCCGGGCACATGAACGACTGCCTCGGGATCCCAACTGGGCGGTTTCCCCGTCCACCCTTTGCGTGACTTGATGTAGTTCAGGAACGTGCGCCAGAGTTCATCCTTCCCCAATACTCCGGGTTTCCTATCACAATCAGCAACGCCTGCGCGCGTGTATGGCCACTGAAAAACGCATTCAGCGCCGCGTTACGCCGCGAGAGCGGTAAAGAGAGATGACCTACCGTTCACACGCGATGATCCTCCAAAAACCCTGATGATTTCCGCGGGTGCGTCTCCTCGTCGCTTCGATGGTAGCCAAATGATCACTTTCCGTTCCTGATCCAAAGTTCAGTACAGTCCAATGTCGATACATAATCTGCACCAAACTTGTCCTTGGAACTCCTCGACTGCGCCCACCGAGATGTCCGACAACTTGGCCACCTTCAATAGCTCCCGAATTGCTCTGACCTGGGATTTGTGAGGTGCGATGACCCCAATCTCTTCAGGGTCTGCGCCAAGGTAAACACCAATGATGGCAGAACCAAACGTCACTCAACACTCACAGATCTTTCGCTCGGGGTCACCAATGAGCTTCACACAATAATCGCGGACGATGGATGCCTCAAGAATGTTGAAATACGACGGTGACCACCTCGTGTGTTGTTCACAACCTTTGACGCCATGGAACACAACAGGGAAGCCTTTCTTCGGCAACACGTTGGAAAGGACCAGGTGGTGCGTGATATAGGGATGTCCGTATTCACGCAAGGTATCCTCGTAAAAGTACCGATTCGGCCATGCCATAATAGCACCATGCGAGCGATGGTTCCGCTGGAGGCTGACAATCCTGTGTTCCTTCTTATAAGGGTTTGATTTCATGAACGGAGACGTGACTCACGTTTTCCCGGCATGCTTATCGAGTTCGTAAACCTCGCGAATAAGCATCAATCGCTCCAGGTAACTCCTCCCCAACCCAGCCCCCGCCGCAGTGGGCGACTTGATGACGGGGCCCAATTGATTTGGATCGCCAGCCAGGATAACATTTGTGTGCGCATCCGAGAAAGCCATGATCGGAATCATTGCAAGAGGTTCATCTGCCTGTCCTGCCTCGTCGATGACTATGTGGCTGAAATGCCCGACAGGGACATCCACAGTCTGGAGCAAACTCGCCGATGAGCAGGTCGAGAGCACGATACGGAAGGCCAGTAATCTTTCATGACCAGCGATTAGTGAGCATGTTTGTGAATCTTCAGCGGTCTCCTCGTGGTGCGAAGAATCCAGACGATACAATTTGTCGGAATCCAGGCCGGCGGCTGCCAGACGCTCAAATAGCAGATCGGCTGCAGCGTCGCTTGGAGCACATGCAAGAATTCTGACACCGGCATCACGTAATACAAGCTGCATAACGACCTCGACAACAATCGACGTCTTACCCGTACCAGGACTGGACTAGTTATCAGTACAAGC
Source organism: Russula brevipes (assembly GCA_022496215.1). NCBI lineage: Eukaryota > Fungi > Basidiomycota > Agaricomycetes > Russulales > Russulaceae > Russula > Russula brevipes. The sequence goes on along the minus strand of WTXF01000051.1, from coordinate 91,704 downwards.
TATAGTCGAGGAGTATACAAGGTACACTCACGGTCCACAAATTATGAACGGGACAGAACCCTGTGGCTGTTCTAATGTCGAAATCACTGCCCGTAACTGTTGTTTGTCGTCGCGAATGTTCCTGTTCACTAACTGACGGAACTTGAGATCGTTGATCCCAGCTCTCGCGAGACGCTTTATAGGCTTGATATCTGATGCAGAAGGAAATAAAAGCCAACGCGGGGCCGCAAATGAGGCTGCCAATGCATGGTATTGGCGACGTAGTGTGATACGGTTGTGTCTCAATCGTAGAATGAATTGTGCCCCCGTGTAGAGGTTGAAACCTGCCGGCAATCTAAGTAATATCTTGAGCACAGCGAGATGACGTCGCGTGAAAACATCAATATTGGTGATACGTGCTTCGTAACGTATGTGGTCCTGAATATCCTCCAGCCAAAGGAAATCTCCTAGGACCACCTCTGGCAGAAGGTCTTCGTCATTCTCCTCGATTTCAACACTACCGATGCACCGGTTAAAGAACACATTTGGGACGAAGATAGAGAGGCGCACCTGTATTGCTGGCCACGCTTCTGAACATCAACTTGACTAGGAGGTTGGCACTGTACATCCCACCTGCCTAGATATTACTACCAAACAAAGGAAGAAGAGTACAGAACCGTACTGCCGGTGCCCGTCCTCAATATTTAACAGAACCTTGAAGTGGTGAGCATAAGTGCTTGCACTCAAACTGTCCAGCTCCAAAGCGGAGATGAGATCAGGTGCGTTCTTGTCATATGAACTGGCGAAAGTAGACTTGTCGATCACATCCTGGACTGTTGGCGGAACCTCGTATTCTGGGAAATTTCTTGGCCTTCGACGCCAGTCAGTGGACACAAGTAATACAACCTTCCACTGCGGTGCTTCTAGACTGCCCCTCGTAGGTTCATTGTTATCCTCTTGGCCAAGGGACTCGAAATGTTGATAATCCTGGAGCGAGCCAGCGATACCTTGTAACCTTCTGCGAACAATGAAAGAGGCCGATCGTTGAACGTCATAGAAAACCAGCTCGAGTGTCGCTTCGAATAGCCCCTCGAATTTAGGGCCAAATATGACGCGCACTGCGCACTCCGTGCCAGGTTGGATATGGCGAGAGTCACCCTCAAAACTGCTACAAAACTGGGATAGGAATGAATAAAGACAGAAAGATAGAATCGCCACGACCCACTCTGAATCGCTCCTATCCGAGGTCCTGATTCTTTCTTTTATGAGTGTCACAGCCGGGAAACCTTCAGCGTGCTTAACGGTGAGTAAAGAGGATGGCATTGCAAAAGGCCCATTGGGTCGCTTGCGCTCGACGATGCCAAACTCTAAACCAGCCTCGTGCGAGACAGAGACACCGATGCCATCACAATCCAAGTAATCCTCATCTTCATCAGGGGCGACCCTCGCATGATCATCCGTCCGACCATTCACTGGCTGAGATACCGGATTGCGCGCAGACTCATCTTGGTAGTGCGACTGCCAACCAGTACGTTCCCTTGCCCACCCACTAAGCGTCCGCATGACCACAACGGCCGCCTTGCGCTTGAGGTCCTGGAATGTAAGCTCAAGAATTGCCTCATAGAGTCCTTCTCGTTGAGGCTTAAAGGTGACGGCCACTACACGTCTTTCCTGAGGCTCGATCCGCTCAGAGTCTCCCTCGAACTGCGCAGAAAAAGAGCTATATACGGAGAAAATGAGGGAAGGCGGCGCGAGGTACGGATCTACACTCACCCGGTCAAAGAGCCATCCGGTAAGTGGACTCTAACAGCCTTGAAAGAGACCGATGGAGTAGTAGAGGAATCTGTCACTATGAGTTCCTTGGTCTGTGTTGGGAGGCGCTCATCAAACTGCGAGTACTCTACAGAAAATTCAAGACCGAAATCGTGCGAGACGATGATTCCGGCGCCTTCACTTCCTTTTATGTGCTCCACAGTGCTGGGTGCATCTCCGTCGCTGATTGAGTGACTAGGGAGAATAGCAAGCCCACGGAGCCTACGGATCACCGTGAATTCTTGCTCCTTCGGTCGTAGTTTATCGGCGAAAGTAATTTTTAAAATCGCGTGAAAAGTTCCAGCACGTGGGGCCTTAAATGACACGTGGATTTCTCGTGACGTACTTTTACGGACACGCGCGACAAAGCTGCCACGAGAACATGAGAACCCTCAATTGAGTTACCAAACCACTCGCACCATGGACTCGGAGAGGGTACCAGAGCCATAGATTTCACGGTGAGACTAGACTCCACATTGGTTTTCTCAATCACGATGATGTGGTTGGCGGGAGGAAAGGCATGCCCCGTTGCAGCTCCAATTCCCTCCACGACGAGATCGAGACCATCTTCATGGGTCACTGTGACGCGAGGGTCTGTCAGTAGTCTGCCACTTGATGGTGGCGAGGTGTCTTGGGAGGATGTAGGTTGGGGATTTGCGGGAATTGGCTGTGAGGGAGGGGGTTGCGGAGTACGTGGGTTCGCGATGGGTGGCTTCTCACGTGATGGTGGGAAGGTAGTTTGGGGTGGGGTAGGTTGGGGATTTGTGCGGGTTGGCAGTGAAGGATAGGATTGGCGAGGGTCGGTAGGAGTATTGGAGGCAACTTTCTCAAGGTGGGAACTCCCGCTCCGGTGTTGGTCGAATACGGAAGCCGGAAAAGAGCGCCCGCACGGTTCACAACGTAAGATATCATGACTATGCGGACATCGACTGTCTACGCACGTGTCACCCAATAGTGTTGTTGCACAATACGCTGGTGGGATAGATCGACCACTTGTACGAGACACAACGACGCCCCCAGACAGAGGCGTAGCGCCCGGGGGCGGCGCAGATTGGCGACTCGATGAGATTGATGGAGAAGGAGACTGCCGAGAGGTACTTGGTTTGGAGGAACCTTTGGACAAAAGGTTCTGGAGGTGTTGCTTCCCGCTCTGGTGTTGTTTAAGTGATGAAACAGGGAGATAACAGTCGCAAGGCTCGCAGCGGACAACGTCGTGCTTCTTGAGACAACTACTGTCCGTGCACTTCACCCCCTTTCGTGCAGTAGGACAATAGCTGTTGCCCATGATGAATGGAGGTGTGGAGGTCGCCTGGAAATAGGAGGACGGGGAGCCGCCCAAGGAGCGCCTGAAAAACCCTTCGACTTGCTGCGTGCCGTAGCCGCATGCCACCCCGGGATCTACCGCCGGTCTTGGCCCGATAGCTGCAACATTGCACCTTAAAAAGTCCAGGGACGATATCGCCCATACCGTGCTCATGAAAAGCGACGACTTACTATGCAAAGCATCCGAACATCGACCCTAGCGGCACAATCCCTGCGATCCGGGGGTCAGATAGCATTCAGAGCTGTGACTCTAATCTGCAGACAAATCCCACGCGGAGCTTGGGGCTGTTTTTGGTGGTGTCTGGAGTCACTGAGCAGCGTTTATCGTCGTAACTGAGCAAGTCGTGTCGAGGACGGGTGAGTGGAGTGTGAATCTACTCCGAAGCCCGACAAGCGACAAGCGAGCAACCGACACGAACAAGCACCCGGACATAAAAGCACTGTGGCAACGATGATTGCCGCTGCGAGAAGTCAAAGAGCGCATACCGCCGCGCATTCTATGACCGATGAGCTGCGCCGCCTACCCATGATGCATACGTGGGTGTGGTCGCATCCTTCCCAGCTGTAATGCCTCTCGAGTTTAAATGAGAAGATCGCAGATACAATACTGGTGCAGTGAGAATACAGAATGCGACATGGATAGCCCCAGCCTTAGCGTTACAAGTAGAAATACACCTTACGATTCTCTCATCATCCGGTCGTCTTTCGCAACCTGTAAATCTTCTCACTTTTCCCACCAATGAACTCCTCTCCATATACAACCTTCCCTTTCCTTGGCACGACTTCGTATCCAGCCATTTGAACGACTTCCTCGGGCTTCCAACTGTGCATTTTCCCCTTCCACCCGTTGCGTGATTTAACGTAGTTCAGGAACGTGCGCCAGTGTTCATCCTCCCCCAACACATCTGGGTTTCCAATTACGATCAGCAATGCCTGCGCCCGTGTAACGGCAACTAACAAATCACACATCAGCCTCAACTGGACTCTGACAGTGAGAGATACAAACGGCGAACCGTTTATATGTTGGTGATTACCCAGAAAGCCAGATGCTTTCTGGGGCTGACTCTCATTACTTCGGGTGGCAGCTAGAATGATCACTTTTCGTTCCTGGTCCAAACTGAGATTAGTACTGTCAATCATCGACACTTATTATCTACAACGAACCCGTCCTTGGAATTCCTCGACTGTGCCCACCGAGATCTCCGACAACTGGGCGAACTTCAATAATGTACGAATTGCCCTGACCTGGGATTTGTAAGGTGTAATGACCCCAATCTCCTCCGGATCTATGCCGAGGTAAGCGGAAATGGTGGTGAGAACCAAAGATGCGATACACTCACAGATATTCCGTTCGAGGTCCTCAGTGAGTTTCACACAGTAGTTGCGGACTATCAATCCCTCGGGGATGTTGGGGTGCGGCGGCGATCGCTTCGGATGCTGCTCACTCCCATCGACACCATGGAAAACGACAGGGAAGCCCTTCTTCGGCAAGACGTTCGAATGAACAAGGTGATAGGTGATGTATGCATTTCCACATTCACGTAAAACATCTTCATATAAGTACCGGTTTGACCACGCAATTATAGTACCATGCGAGCGGTGGTTCCGCCGAAGGCCGACGATTCTGCGTTCCTTCTGAAAAGGGCCGTGAGATTCAAAGGACAAAACGCGGCTCACGTTTTCCTGACTTGTGTATCGGATCCATAAACTTCGTGCATGAGCATCAATCGCTCCAGGTAGCTCTTCCCCAATCCTGCCTTGGCCGCAGTGGGCGACATGATGGCAGGGCCCAATTGGTTTGGGTCGCCAGCCAGGATGACGTTGGTGCACACGTCCGAGAAAGTCATGATCGGAATCATCGCAAGGGGTTCCTCCACCTGCATAGCGTCGTCGATGACTATGTGACTGAAATGCCCGACGGGAACATCCAAAGTCTGGAGTATGCTCGCTGAGGAGCAGGTTGAGACTATGAGGCGGAAGGCCAGCAATTTTTCCCGCTTTGGAATCGGCGAGGGAGCTTGTACGTCTTCAAACATACCCTCGTGTTGCGAAGAAGCCTGAAAATGGTACAGGCTGTCCGAATCCAGGCCGGCGGCGAGCAGATGCTCAACGAGTAGACCCGCAGCAGGGTCGCTGGGAGTACATGCTAGAACTTTGACGCCAGCATCTCGGCGGAGAAGTTGCACAATACTCTCAACAACAATCGAGGTTTTACCCGTCCCGGGGCTGCAGAGGAGCTATCAGTACTATTTACGGTCGAGGAATTCCTTTGGGTGCACTGACGGTCCGTAAATGATGAACGGGACAGAGCCTGGCGGCTGCTCTAGAATCGAAACAACAGTCTGTAGCTGTTGATTGTCATCGCGAATCTGCCTATTCACTAGCTGGTGGAGCTTGAGGTCGTTAACCTCATCTTTCGAGAGACGTCGAATCGGTTTGATATCCGAAACAGAAGGGAATAAGAGTCGACGTGGTGCAAAAGCAGTTGTTAACGCATGGTATTGGCGACGAAGTGCGATACGGTCGTGTTTGAGTCGTAGAACGAATTGTGCACCCTGGTATAGGTTAAAGTTTGTCGGCAGCATAAGCGATATCTTGAGCACGGCCAGATGACGTCGCATGAACACATCAGCGTGCATTACGCATGCTTCATAGCGTTTATCGCCCTGGGTATCATCCAGCCAAAGGAAATCCCCCTGGGCTACCTCTGGTAGAAGATCTTCGTCGTCATTCTCAATCTCAACACTATACAGGCCTCGGTGAACAAAATACCACGCGGAGTCAAGATGAAAATACACACCTGTACCTCTTCCTGGTGTCCTCGGGTTGGACATTTACTAAATAAGGAGGTTGGTCGAGAACATCCCACCTACCTAGCTGTCATTACCATACAAAAGGAGTAAGCTGACGGACATACTGCTGGTGACCGTCCTCGATGTTTAATAGAGCCTTGAAATACTGCACGTAAGTGTTAATGTTCAATTTGTCAGGTCTCAATGCGGAGACGAGGTCCGGGGCGAGCTTGTCGTACGGACACTCGGCAGTAGACCTGTCCACTGCCTCCTGGACAACTGGCGGAACCTCATAATCCGGGAAATTCTTGACCTTCGATGACGATCAGGGGACTTGAGCAAAACTTCCTTCCGCAGTGGTACCTTTCCACTGCCTTCAGTAACCTTGTCGTTGTCGTCGGGTTCTTCGTCAAGAGACTGACTCCCCAGCGAGCTGGCAACGCCTTGTAACCCCTTCGAATGATGATCCAACCCGATCGTTTGCCATCATAGAAACAAAATTCGAGTGTTGCCTTGAACTGCCCCTCGGACTGAGGGCTGAAGATGACGCGAATTGTGCTCTCCGTGCCAGGCCGGATAATGTGAGAGTCTCCCTCGAAAACTGCTATGAAGCTGGGATTGCGGCGAGTGAAGGGAGACAGACGTATGGAAGGTTTGCGACTCACTCTGGATCGCCTCCATCTAATGTCCTGGTCCGTTCCCTGACGAATGTCACCGGCGGGTGACCCTCTGCGTGCTTGATGATGAGTAACAATGATGGCGCTGCAAAAGATTCCGTTGGATTCTTGCGTTCGACGATGCCGAAATCCAAGCCATCTCCATGCGAGACAGAGATTCCGGTCCCGATACTGTCCAAGGGCCCTGTTTTTCATTTGGAGTAACTGCTGCGTGATCATCTGCACAGTCCTTTGTCGACTGAGACTCTGGGTTGCGCGCAGGCCCATCTTTGTGGCGTTCCTGCCCACCAGTAGGTCGCTTAGCCAACCCACTTAGCGTCCGCTTGATCATGAAGTCCGCCCCGCGCGTGTAGTCGTAGAATGTAAGTTCGAGAGTTGCTTCATAGAGACCTTCTCTCTGAGGAGAAAAAGAAACGGTCACTATATGGGATTGTTGAGGGATGATCCGCTTAGAGTGGCCCTCGAACTCTGCAGAAAACGGGCTGTATATCAAGAGAATCAGCGATGAACAATCCTCCACACACTGACCCTGGCTCACCCAGTCACAGAGCAATCAGGAGAGAGGACCTTAGCGGCTGTGAACGATATCAATGAAGTAGTCAAGGACCTGGTTATGACGAGTTGCTTGGTCTGTGTCGGGAACGGCGCATCTGACCGACAATTTACAGTGAATGCGAGCCCTAGATCGTCTGAGATCATGACCTCGGTGTCTTCGCTCCTCGTTCTATCCTCCACAGTCTTGGGTGCACCTCCATCGCCAGCTGGGCTGCTAGGGAGAATAGCTCCACCACGCAGGTCGCGGGTAATAACAAACTCTTGTTCATCCGGTCGTGCTTGGTCACTGAAAGTAATCCGCAAGACCGCGCGAAATGTACCAGCTCGTGGAGCATTAAACGTCACGTCTATTTTGCGTGGTTTTTGTAGCCGGACCGTCGCCTTCGTACCAATCAAAGACGCAGAGAAGCTACCAGAAGAAGCTTGAGAGAGTCAAATAGAGTCACGGAGGGACGACACGCACCATGTACTCAAAAAGGGAATCAAAGTCACAGACCTCACGAAGAGAGTAGACTCCACGTTGGTCCCTCAATCGACATGACGTGGCTAATAGAAGGAAAAGAAGGATCCGCTACAGTTCCAGTGCCCTCCGCCACGAAATCGAGGCCGTCTTCATGCGATACCGTGACGCGAGGGTCCGTTTGTAGGATGGGCGGGTCGCACCTGGGTGGCGGCGAGGTAATTCGGGGTGTAGTAGATTTTGGAGTAGGTCCGGGAGTTGGCAGAATTGGCTCTGAAGGAGGGGGTTTCCGGGGAGCACTCGGAGTGGTGGGAGTTTTGGAACAACCTTCTCAAGGTGAGAGTTCCCATTCATGTGCTCCTCGAACAAAGAAGCAGGAAAAGAGCGCCCGCATGGTTCGCAGCATGATATATCATGGCTATACGAACATCGGCTGTCCACGCACGTGTCTCCCTGTAGTGTCGTCGCGCAGTAGGCTGCTGCAGTAGGTTGAACAACTTTGTGAGACGCGGTGACGCCTGGCTCTATGGCAGCGGTGGATTCGGATGAAGGCGGGGTATTTGCAGGTGGTGCAGATTGGCGACTTGATGGGGTCGATTGGGCAGGAGGCGTTTTCTGAGGAGTCTTTGGGGCAGGGGAACCTTTGGATGCGATGTTCTGAAGGTGCTGCCGCCCAGTCTGGTGTTGTTGTAGCGAGAATGCGGGAAGGAAACATTTGCATGGCAGGCAGTGTACAATATTGTGGTTCTTGGAACACTTAGGATTTGTACACGTACCCCCTCTTTGTGCAGTGGGGCAATAGCCTTGGACCATTGCGATGAATGGGGGTGCACAAGGTGCCTGTCAAAGCGCCGGTCATTAAAATACCCCGCTTGGAGTGCCACAGGCGCTCGCTGCGGGTAAGCCTCACCTGGACTCAGAGAGGGCTGCGGGGCATCCTTACGAAACACGGCTGCCACCGCCAATCGAATACCACGCCGTGCAGCACGCCACAATATAGTATCCGCCAGCGGCACGAGCGCGCGGACTGTGCTCCGTCTGCACTCTATGGGCAAATTCCGCGCGGAACTCGTCTTCGGCCGCGGCCGCGCTCCTTCATTGACCCAGCGGTCTGAGGTCTGAGATCAGAGCCACGGGTCATTGAGCATTACGATAGGCCGCCAGCATGATCATGGATGATACATGACTATTGCAGCAATTATCGTCGTAGTTGAAGGAGTAGCACAGAGCTGAGGAGCCGTGCGCCGCGTGGAGCGTGAATATTCACTCCGTGGCCCCGACAATCTAGCTCCCGATAAGGCACGTTGCGGCACTTACTGCGGTTCGCGCCAACACGCAGCGAGGTGGGAACCTCGTGATCTAATGTGGCATGCGCAGGCATCGATGCAAGGCGAGTCCGCATCTTAGCGCACCTGCCGCTGCATACTCAATGACCGCTCCCCACCCCACGACTAATGATCCGAGTCGCTGTTCACAGTGTGCATCTTGTATGTTACGACTGAGCCAGGGAGAATGACCCTATTCTTGTGGGTCTACGATGCTTCTCACATTGGAAAAGAGATCGTAGATACACCGTTAGTACAAGTTATAATACAAGCTAATCGATTGACCAAGGCGGGATAGATGATTCCGGCCTCACCTTTATAGCGGTGCGCACTCGCGGTGCAGCCACGCTTTGGCCCTCGCGTCGCCCTCGAGCAGAGGCGATACCTTCTCCCATATCTCCTTATGATACTCATCCACCCACGCACGTTCGTCCACGGAAATGAGAGACAAGTCGATGAGGTTTCGCCCGATAGGGACCTTCGCGAAAATGGGTCAGCACGTCCAATAGTCAAGCAAAGCTGAGAAAAGAGCGTACCATAGTAACGCGTTCAAATCCAAGGAAGCCCTCGTTGCCAAAGTTATTCGGCGTCTGGACCTCACGCACGATGACCACGTTCTCGATTCGTATACCGTATTCTCCATCAGCATAGTAGCCCGGCTCTGTCCTGCAATGAGGCTTCAGGCTAAACGGGGGGCGCGGAAATCCTTACCGTTCGAAACAGTCATTCCTGGTTTCAACGGCGTGCTGTTGTACGCTATGCGTGAAAGTTGAGAACATCCTAATGGACGTACCAGACATATACCCACCGATTCGCGTACCAATCCCTTGTGGACCTGCAAGCACGAACCCGTAATGAGATGTACATAAGAAACTTGTGTAAGATTATGCACCTTCGTGGACATTTAGGAAGTGACCGACACCATGGCCAGTACCGTGCCTGTAGTCTGCATACATTAAGTTGTCCAAAATTAGAAACACGAGTCAGGTAACCCACTGAGACCGTCCTTCCACAAGTACCTCCTCGCCCATGTGTCGCTGATACTTGCGTTCAGAAAGCAACTAATTTGGGTTAGGATGCCTACTCACATGATGTACCCTGTATATCGTAAATCCGCTTCGTTAACGCACTGACCATTTCATCAAGAACGAATTGCCTACCGGAGGTTCCGTTGGGGAATATACCGGTATCGATCGCGATGTGTCCTTGCAGCACGCGCGTGAAAGAACGCCGCTGCTTTGCAGTTGGAGTACCAAAGTGCAGAGTACGTGTCACATCCGTGGTGCCATCCAGGTATTGTCCTGGAGGTCACCTGTCAATGAGGTAGGAACAAAGTAGCAGTGATCTCGACGAACCTCCAGAATCACACAAGTATATTTGATCCTTCCGGATGATGGCACAATCATTTGGGTCCGGTGAGTAGTGAATGATCGCTATCCCACAGCAATGAGGACATGACGAACTCTAGGGACGCCTTACACACCTCCATTGGGTCCGGTCGAGGAAATGGTCGTGAAAGACAAGCCCTTGAACAAAGGGAGCTCACTTTACAGAAAATGAGCCGTCACAACTTCACCATCTATCATATATGTATGGCGCGTACTCACCTACGGAACTTTTCCAACTGGTCAGCACCCTGGCTCTCTGACAGCTCAACCCCGTGGTTCAGTTGCTCCTCCAACCATGCAAAGTATCGCACGAGAGCCGAGCCGTCTCTGATATGACTCGCGCGGAAGCCCTCAATCTCAGTTTCATTTTTGATAGCCTTGAGGTCCGCAACTGGCGAACGCGCAATGTTGATGTAGGGATACCCGAGTGCCTCAGCGACCGCGACACTCGCCCTGTCACCAATCAAAACCTTCTGGCCCTCCTGGTGCGAAGCTGAATGTCAGAGACCAGCATGGAAGTGCCATAGTGACGCACCTGGAGGTCTGCCCCGAGTTCCTTCAAGTAGGGAATAAAAGCGTTGTACGGACGCAGCTGGACGTCCTGCCCGAGCTGGGCATGCACTTCTTGGCTGACCTGGGACGGGTCGACGAAAAGAATTGTAGTGTCGGCACTGACCACGGCATAGCCGAAGAAAACGGGATTGAAGTCGATATCCGATGCACGCAGGTTGAACAACCAGGCGACTTCATCTAACATAGTCACCACGAGCGCCCGCGCTTTCTGTTTTTCCAGTTCTTGGCGCACAATGTCGAGCTTCTTCGCATGACCCCTTCCAGCATACTTGACGTCGAGGGCAAAGACAGGGGTCTTCGGACGCTCGGGTCGCGCAGAGCCCCAGATGAGATCGACCAGATTCTCGCTATAAGATATATCTATCCCAGCGAAGGACTTGGAATCGGCTGAGACACGTGTTTAATAGCTCGGTACTGTGAAGACCAACGCGAACGTACAAGCACTGATAAGCTCCGGATCTATTCCAGGACGAGCGGGTGGGGTGACGTTCTATGATCAAGGAAATGTAGACGGGAGGGATAAGTAGAATATGTGCTTGCTTGCCTTGGTGATGAACTCTTGCCATGTAGGAACATCTAATTCAGGGTTAGCGTGAACAGTGAAAAATGTGATTCCTGAAACGCGCCTGGAAGGCCCTGTTTCATCAAAGTCCAGTTTCTGGCCATGACTGAGTCCCTGATAGCTCAACTCGACACGGATTGAACTGACTTATCAAGCTGGTTCTCCGCCTGAAGAAAGTAACGTCCATCCGTAAAAAGATATGCCCTGTCCTTCGTCACAACTGCAGTTCCTGCAAAGAACCAGGGTTAGGAGGAAACATGACGACAGGAACAATCGTACCAGCAGAGCCATTGAACCCGGATATGAACGCCCGACGCTTATCGCACTCTGCGGGGTACTCGCTAAAATCTGTCAGGAGGATGAATCTCTGCTAATCTCCAATCGGATGGGCCCTTACGCTGGTCCTCACTCGGCACAACATAAGTATCAACATTGTGTTGTGCCATGAGCTTGCGGAGTGCTGCAAGCCTATCCGTCGTATCGACGGATTGTATGCCGAGGGCGCCCATTGTTGTTGATAACGAACGCGGAATGAAAGTGAGTCGAGTGCGATGACGAAGCCGGAAGACGCGGAGAGCGAGAGCCATGTGCGCAGATCGCCAAATTGAGATCACCCAGATCACCACCCAAGCGAAATAAAAAAAAATTAAAACGGGAAAAAAGGAGGGAATTGATCCGAACCCGGGCACGATGAAATCTGCCCCCCGTTCGAGCGACGTGGTATTATTCAACTCGCTGGTGACAGAATACGAATTGGACGATCGTTGCGTCGTGGTCGTGCGATGCAACAGACGCCGATGATAATTATGTCGTATCTGACACGTAAAACGTAAATAATTCAGTTATTCTCCCTCCCGGCCAAGCCAGCTCAAACCATTCCGCTCCCGTGCCCGCACATTCACGTCCGGCCACACCTCTCGCCCAACCTCTCTCCCTCACCTCGCCATTCGTATAATTCCTCATGGTAGAAGACAAGTATATCGGCCTCGCTCTGGCAGTGTCAGGCACAGTAGCCATCGGATCTAGTTTTATTATCACCAAAAAGGTCATCGCTGCTGTTCCTTTGCAGTCGGACGACCTCATCACTCACCCACGCCTCCGTCACCCAGGGCCTCAACGAAGCAGGAGACAGAGGGCATACATATTCTCAAGCGTCTGATGACCACGCGTATCTAAAAAATCCCGTCTGGTGGGTAGGGATGGCAATAAGTGAGTGTCCACAATGGCGGGCGCGCGACAACCACTGACATGTCTCTGGTGCCCTTTCAGTGGTGTTGGGTGAATGTGCGTTTTTTCTTTACCCTTGACTTCAGATCCTTAGTACTTGCTCGCGCGCCAGTGGCAAATTTTGCAGCATACTCTTTCGCGCCTCCAATATTGGTTACCCCCTTAGGTTCATTGAGTGTTATCATCGGGTGCGTCAGCCTTGGTGTCTCACAGAAACCCTTTTATTGACCCGCCTTGCAGCGCAATTCTCGCCTCATACCTATTAGAAGAAGAGTTAGGGCATCTGGGTCGACTTGGATGTACCATCTGTATTCTGGGCTCCTTGATTATCGTGCTTCATGCACCCGCAGACAAGGATATACAAACAGTTGACGAAGTCCTACGATATGCTGTCCAACCTGGTATGTCGCTGTTGCTATCCCTCATGCTGTGATGCACTTAGCTAAGCGGCACACAGGCTTCTTGATGTATTGCTTTTGCGTGCTCGTCTTCACGCTCATCATGATTTATGCTGTCGCGCCCAAGTACGGCCGCTCAAACCCCCTTGTCTACGTTTCTATATGCTCCCTTGTCGGCTCCGTCTCTATCATGGCAATCAAGGGCTTCGGAATTGCTGTGAAGCTCACCTTCGCCGGCAATAATCAGTTCATATATGTCAGCACATATGTTTTCGGCTTAGTGGTTAGCGTCTGCATAATGATTCAAATGAATTACTTCAACAAAGCTCTCGATACATTCTCCACCAACGTGTACGTGTACTATCTCACCCGCTTCCTACTTTCTCACTGATCCACTGAACTTCTTCAGAGTAAACCCACTGTATTACGTCTGCTTCTCAACGGCAACCATCGTGGCATCCCTCATTCTCTTCCAGGGCATCAACACCGACAATCCGGTGAACACAGTATCCCTCCTCGTCGGCTTCATCACCATCTTCATCGGTATGCACCTCCTCGAGCTCTCACGCAAGCCCGCGGTTCCGGGACACAACTCCCTGGAGCACGGCATCCTCGCCCCGCGGCTTTCACTCCAAGGCCGCTCCTCGATCGACGGTTGGCCCGCGGCATCAACATCCTCACCAGGGCTAAACTTCGGGCACGCGCGCCGTAGCTCGCGCGGACTCAATGCACATGCACCGCTCTTCGACGCGTTCGAAGACGCGCCGAATGGCTCGGCGCATGCGCTGGGCCTGCAGAGTCTCCGCGAGGACGACGGGGAAGACGACGAACTCGAGGCGGCGACAGAGCGGACGCGGTTACGGGCGGAAGAGCGGCGAGCGCGGAGCCACTCGGGGTCGCCCACCGGGTCCGCGGGCGACTTGCGGCGGTCATAGTACCTGGATGACGACGACGACGACGGTGACCCGCGCGCCTACGCCGGGGCGGCCGGCTTTTAGAGTACGACGCCAGCTTGGACGTTTTGTTGTGTTACTCATTATTTAATGAACTTCTTCGGGCTCTCTATCGCCACGCGCGGTGAACTAGCGTGCGGCGGGTTGCTTTGGACGACGGGCCCAGTCTCCGGATTGCAAGGGAGTATGGGGACGACACAATTACAGTAGATGCTAATATTTAATGCAATTTGATCGCAATTCTCCACCGTCATGAGAGATGGTCAATTTCCACAGTTGCGATCCATGTCAACTGTGCAGGCCAACTTGAACAACTGAAAGAGAAGCTTTAAACGTTCGACGCGCAAAGCAAGTTACAATATATAAACAGCGTAGACACAAAAGAGAAATTCCAAGAAAACAACCGCACTTCTTACACTCTGGTATCTCGAACGATCGATCCTCTCCCCAAACTACTTCCGCTGCGGCGCGAATATGGCATTCAGAATCCCCGCGAGACGCACGCCGCCCTGCGCCAACAGCTTCTCGACGACCCAGCCGTCCTCGATCTTCCCAGAATACTCCGGCTTGTCAAGCTGGGGTAACTCCCCGTCGGACGGGCTGTCGAGCTCCGCGGTCCACACGACGTCGCAGTTGAGCTTGTGGATGGGCGCGGCCCACGCGTGCGGGCAGAGCACGTCCGAGTCGCTCGTCGCGGGCGGGCCGTTGCCCGGGCGGGGCTTGGGCTTGGGCTTCCGCGGCCCCGCGAGCACCTGCTGTTCCTCCGGTGCCGACTGGTGCGCTGCGGGCGCGGGGCACGCGAGCCACGAGCCGGCTTCGGACGTCCAGAGGCCGCGGTGGCGGTCGACGCCCAGTCCCTCCCAGACGATGCGGCGGATGTAGGGGTCGTAGATCGCGCCGCGGAGGGTGTCCTCGAGGACGGGCGCGCGAATGGGGCGCGTGTAGTTGGCCGGGGTCAGCCGGATGGCCTTGGCGATGAGCGAATTATCCCAAACAGAGTGGAGGTCTTTTTTTGTTTGAGGCGCACGTCAGTCAGAGTCAGACAACCAGGGGCGCTGAAATGGAAGACGGGCACAGGACGACAGGAACACGTACTGGTGGGTCGTTTGTCCCAATCGACCTTGATTGAGTTCCCGCCGCGGTCGCGTCCAGTAAGGTGCAGTGGCTGGTGCATGTCGCCCACGAAATGGATGAGGAACTTGAGGGCTTCCTGGGCCAGCTGGGGGGCACCGGCCGCTGTGGCGGATGACGACGACGACGATCCTTGCACAAAGTCGGTCAATATAGAGCTGACGTTATGGATAGCGTCGAGGACGTTGGCGCGCTCCGTCCCTTCCCAGCCGTCGGCGCCGGGGAAGAGGCAGCTGTCCGGGGGGTGGTCGCCGGTGGCACCGATGTAGTGCAGCGGCGCGGACCATCGGTTGCGGAAACGGATCTTGTCCGCCCAGGTGGCCACTGTCGAGAGATAGCACGGCGGGTCTGCGCGGACTCCATCGTCGGAGGCGAGGATGGAGCAGACGGCTGTCAAGACCTGCGGGTCGAGGTGCGATTGGGCGATGGTAGCGACGATTTCGTGGCCTGTTAAGGGTTCAGTCAGCCGGATGTCGTGCGGTAGGGACTGGGCGAGGGAACATACCTGCTGCACCCCAAGCTATCACGCGTGGGAGGCTGCCCAGGCCGACGACGGCAGCAGCGATAAGGAATGTTCGCATGTGTGTGCAACCAGAGGGGGGTAGCGCTCAGTTAGTTACAGTAGCTGAACCACGACGCCCTTATATGCACGGGGCCGATGCACGGGAAGAGTTTATTGTACAGTAACCACTGACTGACGACAAACAAAGTTGGAATTGGGCAAACTCGGCTGGCGCCGCTTCCCCGCATCAACGTTCCTGTCAGTTCGCTGGCGAGTTCGAGTCACATCACACACACATTTCTGAACACTTTCTCAATTCGCCCTGACTGGAATAATTGTTTTTGGAAACAAGAAAAGGGTAAACAATGCAGTAAAGCCCGTAATGGTCTCGGAGAGACTTGGCTTGACTTCGCGCGATGCGTGCCTTTCCATTGATTCCGTGGCGTGCACGTTCGTGGGCATTTCCCTTTCTGTCGAAACCAAGGAAACCAAGCATAGGTTGGACGTCGGACACTGGACTTTCTGCCCGCGCGTCTCGCCCAGGGTTGAGGACGTTGAGGTTTTGGGACAAATTGGCCGGGTTCCGGTTGCCTTTGTGGGCTTGTTGACGCCGGAACTATTAATAGCCTAGTCGACAATCATCCTCGTAGTTTATCAAACTCCGTCGAGGAACGCCCGCGTCCAGTGGCGTTGTTCGCTTTCCAGATATTGAAGAAGTAAGGTATGTGTCGGCATATAAGACAGGAACACGGAGCTATCTTCGAGGCGGATGGCCTGGATGTGGTCCAAAAGACGTTTTGGTTGACATCTGTCATGCGGCGGCGGGTGATGCAGTGATGCACTCCTCCGCATGGGTGCGAACGCAACGGACGGTCTGGTCTTGGCCAACGGTTTGAAATATTCGTCCGCATCCAAGACCGTTCTAGCCGGAAGCGGGTCGATTCTGTCTCATCGCACGAAGTACTGTGTCGCGTCGCCACCATCAGGTCAAGATCAACTTTGTTATCATGTGTTACTCATGCACAAATGGGGACCATATGCTCGTGCAAGCGGTCAAGAAACAAAATACTCTCCCTATAATGAACCCACTCTTTAATTCAGTGCCCTGGGAAGGCAGTGGTGGTACATGGCAGGCTAAGCAGAACATCGATCTCGCTCAGCATATGCATTTTAATCTGTGTGATCGATATCCACAGGGAATTTGGGGTTGCACCTCAGCTTGTGCGAGAAGACTATCTGGTGGGCTAGTGATGGGAGACATACCCTATCCCCTGATAAATGCGCCTTCGGATAACACCTCAGGATTAGTCACGTGCCGTCGTAGTATGGAAATCGGGGATAGAAACTATCTCAAGGCCCGGGAACAACACAATACTGTAGCGTGCAAGGACGAAATTCGATTCAGCGGGGTTGGAAGTGAACGTAGTGAACACGTCGACCGATTTACACCTAGTTTGGTCACGTGATCGCGTCTTCGCGCAAATGAGGTCGACGTCGAGGCAAGCCAAACTCGAGTTCTCGTCAGAGTTGTAATTCAAGACGCGCTCAACTGCACAGCATCAAGTCGATGTAATGGCGGGGGATCATAGCCCAAAATATGCATTAAGCGCCCATTGCCCGACGTTGAAGCCGAGTAGCGATACTATATATCCTACGAAGAGTGGTAGTAGCGGTGCGAGTAGAAGCTCGGTCCGTATGAGGAAAGGCAGGGCTGAAAAATAATACATCAACTGACACGGTTACTCGAAAGAATAACATTAACTCACCGTTCAGCCCTAGGTAGACGCCATAGATGTACTGCGCAAATCTGAACCGCAAGTGAGGGAAGGAGACAGGGAGCATGGATCTGAAGAAACTCACGCGACCAGATAAAATGTGTTCCCAACCCATAAACACACCCAATTCCTCTTCAGGATGACAGGGACGAGGAAAAGTTGTGCAATATAGAGGGTAAGATAGAGTGGGAAGAATGCGTTGGTATGAACATCAAAGGCATAGGCCCATTCAACGGCTGTATCTTCTGGTGTTGAGTGAGAGGGAGGAGAGAGGAGGGCACGATTAGCAAAGAACCTGCAAAGTTTTGTCAATATGGGAAAACTGGTCCGTGAGGTTCACCTTACCACAACAGGGTAGCTGAAACGACTCCCACGAGAAGAAAGTCTCGGGACACCATGAAAAATGCCAATCGGATGGCGTCATATAGGCTATAGGACCAGACTATGGACCAGGCTATGGCCGCGGCTATGAGTGCGTAAGATGCCGATACCTAATGGTGCGGAAACATAGACAACTTACCAAACATGCCTCCAGCCATTAGAATCAGGATGGCTGGGTCATCTCTTGCCCAGGTATTTTTTGTTTCTTCGCTCGTGTGAGTCGCGCAGAAAGTCGCGAGCAACATACAGAATACGCACGTTTATGGAAATACACATTCCGGTATCTTCATAGTGGGTCAGCACCATACATGACATGCTGGAATGGAGGACGGGCGTACACTCTCTTTGGCGCGATGCAAAGGTAGGTCAGTTGCCAAGCAGCAAGCTCGAAGTCCTGCCACGCAATCGGGTCAGATAGCCGGACCAAATAATCAAGGAATTGGGGCACCATCTGCTGGAATTTGAGTAGCCTCCGGAACATGACTGGCAATCTGTTTGCGACTGATTGAGATGCTCTAGATGAGCCGCCATTCTGTAGGGTGCTTGCGGTTGTGGGAAGAAGGGCCATATCGTTATGCACCCTTAATCTACGAAAACGCGGGATCGACAGGTCGAAAGTTTGCGGGGAAATAAAGAAGAAGTCCTCTGGCAGATGTGTGTAGTGCAGCTAACTACGCGATGAACGCATCGATACGCGCCTCAAGTTGGCAGCAGCGGTGGTATGTGCCCGAGTGGTGCACAGTCCGCGACATCACGCTGATTATGGCAGCAAGGCTGTTTTCGGAGACTCAATATCTTCGGTCTCCGCCCGAACCGCCCCTCGTGAACGAATTTGTTGTCAAATGTCGCGACGTCCCTCAGCCTCACATATCATCTTCTAGCCTGGCCCATCATCACCGACATGAATGACGATCACGAAGTCGACTGGGGAAACGACGAAGATGTCCCCATGCTACCAGGGGAGTATTATAACTCAGTAGGAATGGATCATGCCACAGGAGGCGCCGAACCCGACGACGTTGAAGACGCGGTATCTTTAGGAGGTGATGAAGAAGAAGAGTTTGCAGCTTACGGAGCTCGTTCCAACGAGCAGAACTCACCTTCTGCTGACAAAGTCCCGACTACATTTTCAAAAAGGGATGCCAGACCGCGCAGCGCTTCTGTTGGTGTCTCTCCTAAGAAAGAGATGAGCAGAGACCAACCATCTCCCCTTCCACCGTCTCCTCAGTCAGAAATCCGCCAATCTAACCCAAAGCTAACTCATGCACTTCCTCCCAAACCCGTGGTTTCTTCCTCTATTCGTGCGCCACCCTCGACGACAGCTGCTAGTCCGATGTCTTTGCCTCGCAAGGAACGCCGGTCTAATGGAAGCATTAGCAAGAAGGGCGACGAACCCCTGCCATCGCCATTGGATAGAGAGACTATAAGCTCGCGTACGACGACGGGTCGAGATGGTCGTCAGCGTGACTCGCATGCAGACGAAACTCCCTGGGCGCGCCCTGGTTCTGGTGACACGGACTCACAATCTCTTCACCGAGACAGGACAAGAGGTTTCGTTGAAAGGGACGGTCGCCCGCCTTCACGGCGGGAAGATGACTATTATCGTCCCTCTCACCGTCAGGCCCCCTACTCATCTGATGAAGAGGGACGGGAACCTTACTCACATCGCGAGCAATCACATATTGACCGTGACGCACGCTACCGCTATGATGACAGGGACCGGTATCACGACTACGCAAGCGGAGACCACACTGATAGGCCCATCCCAAGATCCGCAAGACTCTCTCCGGAGGACGAAGCCGTGGACCGCTCGCGTACAGGCTACAGGGAGTCAAATGATCCTGATACTCGTCGTGCTCATCCTCGTGACCGTGACCGTGACGCCTCACCCGTTAGAGATGACAGCGCTCGCCGTGTTCTACGAAGGGATGCTTATCTTTATGATTCGTCTGACAAAGGTTCTCGGGACTTTGATGACCCACCTCGTCGTGGCACTGGGACGGCAGAGCGCTCTCGGTACCCCGAAACCTTCAATGGGCGCACCAATTCCGTCGGCTTGCGGGATTCTCACACCCACAATCAGGGTCCAGGTAGATCATCGACTCTAAGTACGTTGTCTGCATCATGCCGTCCCATGCCCAACGCGCCCCACGCCTTTTACTCCCGAGGTGGAGGACCTATATTTCTATTTCCGGCGATGCCTTGGGAGTTGAGCAGTACCCGGATCTACGCCTCGACCGACTCGCAGGTGTTCATTGTGGCCTTCTCCATTTTCGTTTCCATGCTATATACCATGTCTCATTCTCAACAACTGTTTCCCCCGCATGTTTCATCTTATAGGACGCAATTCCCTTTCACCTCGCCCGCGGTCACGGTCACCCCCTTACAATCGTCGTGACGATCGACGACACAGCCCGACGCGTTATCCGGAATATCCTTCTGACCCTTCACGGCTCCCCATTACCGCGGTCGCGTTGAGAGCCCGCCTCCGAGGCTCCGTGGTTCCGACAGACTCGATCGGCGCGATACCCCGCCGGACTTACCCCAGCGCCGTCCTCGGGGCATTTCTGATGCACGTGATCCGGACTACGCTCCCAAACGTCGAAAGATGGATGATGACGATGGCAACTTCCCACCAGTCCGCCGGGGTACTGTCGGCGCAGATACGCACATTCCCCTGGAAACTTCTCCTGCCTCGGCGTCGCCACGGTCTACAGGGCCTCTAGATGACCTCAGTCGTATGTCAAGCCTGTCACATCAGACTTTCCTTGTCACTCTCGTCTCATCCATGTGCATCCGCAATTTCCAGGACAGCGCCGAAGAGAACCTTTGCCTCCACAAAGCCATCGTTATAAAGAGGCATCTGATTTCACTTCTCGACCACCGCTTTCTGGCTCAAATAGAGCTATCCCTCAACCCCAAGCCAGGTATGTCTATGTTATAATGCTGAAGCTCACTCGCCAATACCGAAACCCAGCGCCCAAGGTCCCCATCGATCTTATCCTCCGAGCTCAAAGGATCCTGGAGTCCCCTCATCTCGCCAACCGAACACAGATACGTCGCGACTCGATCGCTCCCGTGGCTCTGGTCACGACCCAGGACATGCCTATGTGGACAAGTTCAGTCGAGATGATCATATGAAAGGTGACCCACATTACTCATCCAGAGGGGAGTATACGAGGAACCTCCACGCGTTCAAGGCTTAGCTATTCGCACATCTTCGCATGATGATGCACTGAACCGTGGGCCAGAATAAATGCGGCCCCGGCTTCCCCGTCCCTGATAACACCCACTCGCATGATTGTAGAAAACGTTCGTGGGCGCTCGCGCGATCGTTCGCCACGAGGTCATCGCGAGCCTCGGCAAATGAGCACTCAATCGCTGTCAGCATCATTGCCCGCGATGCAACCCGGACCGCCTCAAGATATGCAGTTCGTGGAAGATCACCGACCTCGCGGGCGTCGCATCGACTGCGATAGGGAGGTAAGGGCACCGTGTATCAATTTTGATAAATTGGTTGACCTCACACTACTCAGGGACATTCCCCCACACTGCAAAGGAATCCGTCGAATCTGGCAGCTCCAAAATCTCGATCGACGGGGAGGTACGATGGTCTCGAAGGAGGTATGAACCATCACTTCGCGTATTGTCTGTATCCCACTGATCGTCAATGACTTGTCATGCAGGACAATGTTCGCTTGTAGGTTGTTGTGTTGTCTAATGTAACGTCTCACTTAGCTGGTTTGCCAGCGATCCCCCGAACCACAAAACCCCGGTCATCTCAGCAACCCACCCCGTAGCCCTCATGCCGCGCACCCGCAGATCCCTCTGTCTGTTAAGGAGCAACCGCGACACCATTCGTCTAATGCATCCAACCCGCGTAGAGAACGTCAAGCCCCAGTGAGTCCGGCCGTAACTAAGAGAAAAAGCTGTGTTATTCAAATTCATGGGGGATTTAGCGTGTGCCCGAGGCGAATGAGATCCCTTCTTTGGGGGTCAGCAGTGACCCAGTGTCCATGAGTAGCTCGACACAGGTACGAGCGGTCAGTGAATTCGGTTGATAAGTCTCGCCGTTCATCTCTAACTCTGTGCCAGAGCCGCTTTGGTCCTCCCCCTGACACAGAATTGCCACCGCCGGTACCGATTCCAGCGACTCCAGTACCCCCCGCCCGCGAATGGATCCCAAAGCAGCCCGAGTTCATGTCGAGCCTTCCGCCACCGAGTACTCGGCTGCCTGGTGCACCACCCCCACCAATTTTGCCACCGAATCTCTTTAATGCACCCCGAGATCCTCTTGTCCACTCTCGGTTGCCACCTCGTCAGGACGAGAACATCTCGTCGACACCTGAGAGCCAGCCAAACCAGCTGCCTCCACAAGAAAAATACAGACCCGAGCCCCCATTACCGACACAACAAGAAAAGACGTCCCGCCTCCGCCCTCTTTTCAGACACAAGGTCATCACGAACAGGCGCCACTGAAAACTTCTGAGAGGGTCCTCCGCCCCACAGGGGGTGACGGTCTTAAGGAAAATACGGGGGAGGAACGTCACCTATTTACCACACCTGAAGACGTCGACCGAAAGTTCCTTCGGAGACAGTCCCGGCATCTTGGGACCGTCCTCGTGATGCAGCGCCAGCGCCACTTCCGACACCAACACCGAAGCCCCTCATATTACCTGCAAGTTTGCCCCCAAAACCTGTCGCAGCACTCGGAGACCTAACTGCCACAATCGTCATCTGTGCGTGGTGGGCATCCGTCTCGAGGTCGGCGTAGTCAGCAGCAGGTATCGGTATCGGATGAAGGCAATAGCCATAGCGCAAGATGGGGTTCAGCACCACGAGAGGGAGGAAGAGAAAAGACAGAGAGAAGAACAGATGGGGCCAGGCTCCTGAGTATCGGGGGCCGTCACTTTTGGCTCGCATGTCTTCGGGCGATGTAGATGGAACGGAGGTGGTGGTGGAGAGAGGGGAGATGCAGAGGAAAAGGGCGCGGTCGAGGAAGTATCATGGTGTTTAGGCTAAAATATTCCTAATGGGGACGTGGCTGTGCCATGGAATTGGAAAGATAGTTTCCTCGTTGGTAACCACGTCATCAAATCAATCTGCTCACAACTTTCCACTTTGTTTGGTTTGCCCGTGCCACGGTTACCGTTGCGGAATACTGAATGCCCTCCCGACGCCGAAAGCGACAGAGCCACTCCCCTCTACCACCCTCGCAAAACGCAGCGCGCGACATGCACAGACCGCTCTCTTCCCCCGCGATCGCCTCGTCTCTCGACAGCGTACAGATCACACCCCGCACACCCCGCGCTGCGCGTCCTAGTTATGCGGAGACAGATACCGATGCAGACCACTTTGTTGGCAGCGCAGAGTCCGAGGAGGTCGAGATGAGCCTTCTAGCAGAGGACGAGCGCACTCGTGCAGGCCCCGGGTTCGCGGATGGGAATGGGCATTTAGAGGCCAAGCACAAGGTTCCCCTTACGTTGGAGGACAAGAGAGCGATGGTATTGTTGTGTATCCTCTGTACGTGGATTCCTCCACCTCCCTTTGATGGTAATGCACATGGTCCGATCTCTGGCGTTTCTCCTAGATCTAATACAGGGTGTTCCGGTGCGTGCTGCCTTCCTATTTGGTGACCTTTCTGTCCTGACCTTATCACACAGATTGGCTTGGCTTTGGGTACGCGCGCGCCAATTCTCCTTCGGATTCCCTTGTCGCTGACGACAGCCGCAAATTTAGGCTCCATCCCGTTCATATTGCGCGAGCATCTTTCGTATTCCCAGCTCGCGACGTTCGCACTCTCTGCATACCCTTACTCCCTCAAGCTGCTTTGGTCGCCCATTGTCGACGCCGTCTACTTCCCCTCTGTCGGGCGCAGGAAATCATGGATCATCCCCATGCAGACGATCATCGGTTCCCTGATGCTTTGGATGTCGTTTACCGTCCAAGAATTAATGGATAATGTCTGTGCCCTCCGGCCTTCGTTTCTTTTCCGCTCAGCACTGATGCACCAAATGCAGGCAACAGAACATGTAACCAAATTAACATTCGTTTTCAC
This sequence comes from Russula brevipes, assembly GCA_022496215.1. Classification (NCBI taxonomy): domain Eukaryota; kingdom Fungi; phylum Basidiomycota; class Agaricomycetes; order Russulales; family Russulaceae; genus Russula; species Russula brevipes. The sequence goes on along the minus strand of WTXF01000051.1, from coordinate 67,833 downwards.
GACACTGGTCTTTATTGCTGCTACTCAGGGTAAATAGTCAGCTTGGCTTGGCGGTTACGCGAGTTAACGTGTCACTTCTAGATATTGCTGTTGATGGTATGCTTGCAAACATGACCCCCGCTTTTCACTTTAATTTGTAGAACAGGTTGGGCTTTGACGCTTCTCTCCGAGGATAACCTCTCCTACGCTTCCACCTGTCAAACAATTGGCCTCAACACTGGCTATTTCGCCTCCTTCACTGTGTTCCTGGCGCTTAACAGTGAGGCATTTAGGTATGCCTTGGTAACCGCATTTTCCATCCTCACGTGTTCATTGACCACCGGCCCGTAACCCAGCGAAAAATGGGGCATACCACTTCTATCTCTTGGCACATACCTTCGTTTCTGGAGTGTTATCTGCTTCAGCATCACTATCTGGCTCACGTTCTTCCAAAAAGAGGTTGGAAGTTTACGCCCGTCCGTGTCACCCAATTTACCGACCCACTTCTCAGCGGAGGGAAATTCTAAGGGATGAGGATACGAGCATCACCGGTGTCTACAAGACGATTTGGAGCATTTTGAAGCTCGGGCGTAGGTTTTCTGGTACCGTCAACACCCCCACTTGCATCTGACCGATAATAGATGTCAAATCGATCATTCTTATGCACCTCCTCGCTAAAATTGGATGGGCGGCGCATGATGCAGCTACCAGTCTCAAGATGGTCGAGAAAGGTCTTGGCAAGGAGGACCTTGCCGTTGCAGTACTCATCGACTTCCCATTTCAAATCCTTGGCGGGTACTTGGCCGCGCGCTGGTCTCGCGGCGGCCGCCCACTCCATCCATGGTTATTGGCATTTTGGCCCCGTCTCGGCTTTGCTCTCATCGGGGCCATTATTGTATGGCGGTTCCCGGAACCGCCGATTTCGACTGGATTTTTCGTATTTCTGGTGCTACAGACGGTTCTCGGGTCGTTTTCTGGGTAAGTTTCGCAGAATATATCCGCCGTGGGTCCTGATATCTATTTCTACTCAGCACCATACAGTTCGTCGGGATTTCTGCATTCCACACTAGAATATCGGATCCGGTGATTGGAGGAACTTACATGACGGTATGTCGTTCTCAATCATTGTTACACTCAACTTACCATTCACAGTTACTAAATACCTTCACTAATCTCGGAGGGACTTGGCCAAAATACTTCATACTCAAAGGTATATCCTCAACTATCCTGTCTTCAATATCATCTGACGAGCCCCGAAGCTGTTGATTTTTTCAGTATTGCGACGTGTGAAGTCAGTGTAGCTGGTTCCTCGCTCATTGTAAAAGGTGAGCGTTTCAGATCTTTCCTCCATCAAAAGGTACCAACACCTCCCAAGCTGCGGAATGCGTTTCGGAGCAAGGAAAAGCACGGTGCTCCAACATAGGCGGTACCTGTATCACCGAGCGTGACGGGTACTACGTAACCAGTGGACTGTGCTTGGGCTTAGGGGTCATTACACTTGTTTCCTTCATAACACCGACTGCACGGAGGCTGCAGGGTGAGTTGTTTCGAATCGTTTCTCCTCCTGCCAAAGAGGGCTGAGACCGTTGTCTTCTACAGCTTTGCCAATAAGCAAGTGGCGCGTCTATACATGATACGACGGTATACGGAGTCTCAACATCATTGATCATCAATGTGTGGCTTGCAGGAGGTGCCGTAAGCTATTGGGATGTCTAGCAGATGCATTGTACTGTGCCTACGGCTATTGGTCTTACTGAATATTATACCGCTCCCGCTTCACCCACCCACACCACGGTTCCATCACAAGAAACGAAATCGGAATTCGCCTATCAAATTCCGCATTCGGATCTGAGTGCCAGTGAGTGGAATGGGCTTTCTCCCCGTTTCTCTATTTAGCTGTAGAATAACTCGTGATGGTTGCCACCGGAGTACATGGTTGTTCGATGGCATAAATTAATGACAGCGCTACTGGAGGTTGCCAGGAAGTGTCTGGTCTCATGCAGATCTGAGAGATGTGCTGCTTGTCGTGGTAAGCTGACCTCGGGTCACCGCGCGCTCTCTCATCGATCTCATCCCATGATCCCATGACAACCGCGTGCGAGGTCAAGAAAGAGTAATGGAACTGCAACGGGACTTTTGAGGACGTATAACGAAATAATTTGTTCAGAAGATGGAACTGCGCTGAGCTCGGCTAAGGAGCGACTGCGAGCAACAAGGCACTGGTATATATCACGGTCGAAATGGCCAATCGACGAATGGGGAACACGATTTATGGTGTCGCGCGAATTCGAAAGCCTCTATATGCGAGTGGCTTTGTATTGCAGTGGTAGATGGGTGTGCCCGAGACCGAGACAGCCTGGCTGAAACAGCACAACACATGATTTGACTTGGCGTGTTCGGCAGCGCCTATCGCTTACGACTCTTGAGGACGACATCATCATCACACCAACCCCCAACCGCCCACTGAACGACCCCACCCCCAGTGCTCTTTTTTCTTGATCCCACTGGAGGGCCGACATCTTACGCACGTTGTGAGCCGGCACAGCGATGTAGACGAAGACATGCCGAACCCGACGGAGGAAGTAGAGATGGGCCTCCTCGCGGGCGACGAGCACGCGTCGTCGCGGGAGGGCTCCAGGGACGGAGATAGCGATAGCGAGGAGTCGGAATTGGAGTCTGGGGTGCACGGCGACGCGGAGGTGAAGGCGCCGCTCACGAGGGAGGACAAGAAGGCGATGGCGTTGTTGATCGTTCTCTGTGCGTCGCCCTTCTCGCGTTCATACGTTCATGACCTGACCTTCGAGCCCGTTTTTTTCGCTGATACTGGCAATGGGCGCGTCGGCACCGATAGACATCATCCAAGGTGTTCCTGTGAGTTTCCTCTCCTCCGTATGCGCGCGTGCGTGCTCCCATGCCAGCACCTCTGATGGATGATTCCCGTACTCCTTAGCTCGGCCTAGCATTGGGTGCGTGCGCATCCACCGTATGGCCATTCTCCTCGACCTTATCATTGTCTCTAGACACGCTACCGTTTCTCCTGCGGGAGCGCCTTTCGTATTCGAAAATCGCCATATTTTCGTTGTGCAGCTATCCGTACTCGCTCAAGCTCCTCTGGTCGCCCATCGTCGACGCCTGTTTCTTCCCCTCCGTCGGGCGCCGCAAGTCGTGGATCATCCCCATGCAGACCTTCTTGGGCTCGTTGATGCTGTGGATGTCCTTCAACGCCCAAGCGCTCATTGACAACGTTCGTCGTTTGGAGTTTCATTTGTTCTACTTTTACCGTTTTTACGGACTGACTTTTTGTTTTTGCGTGGGGCCCGGCTGCGCTTACAGGCTGCGGACCATATCTACACGTGACAGTGGCTTTTACGTTGCTGGTCGTCATTGCGGCCACGCAAGGTAAGGGATTCTACGTAGAGCATCCTAGTAGGTACTGTCTGATTTACCTTTCCCAGACATCGCGGTGACGGTAAGCTCTCTCCCAGACTTCCTGTCGTTTCGGCGCTCAACGAAGCAGGATGGTCACTGACCCTGTTATCACGAGAAAATTTGTCTTATGCCTCGACATGTCAAACGGTCGGCCTTACCATGGGGGGGCTGATGTCATTCACTGTTTTCCTCGCCCTGAATAGTGAGGCTTTCAGGTAAGCGAGTTCCCCTATGAATTGATTGAATCGATGCCGAGGTCGTGCAACCCAGCGCAAAGTGGGGTACGCCGATCTTGACCCTTGGTGGTTATCTCGAGTTTTGGAGCATCGTGTGCTTCCTTGTAACGTTGTGGTTAGCCTTCGTCCAAAAAGAGGTAGGGTCTGCTATTTTGTCGTACCCAACTCCCGGCCAATTACTCCCTCAGCGCAAGGAAGCCCTTTCAGAGGACGAAACTAGCATTATCAGCGTCTACAAGAGCATTTGGAGCGTCTCGCGGCTAAAAAGTTTCTGCTTCCTACAAATACCCGCTAAATGCACAACTGACCACCGGGAGCCAGGTGTCCGATCCTTTATTATGGTTCATATCGTGGCCAAAATCGGCTTTGCCGCGCACGACGCTGCGTCGTCACTGAAAATGGTCGAGAAGGGCCTTGGAAAAGAAGATTTTGCGATGGTAGTCTTGTTAGACTTTCCCATACAGGTAATATTCGGCTATTTCGTCGCGCGTTGGTCGCGGGGAGATCGCCCCCTGCGTCCGTGGATCTTGGCTTATTGGCCGCGTTTCACTTTTGCGTTCCTTGCGGCCATTATTATATGGAATTTTCCTGCGCCCCCTATAACGGCTGGTTTCATCGCATTTCTGATCTTCTTCCGAAGTCTCGGTGGGATAGCGAGGTCAGTTCGTTGACAGGGTGACCCATGTTTGGGATCTAATTGCTACTGCAGTACAACGCAATTCGTTTCTATCTGTGCATTCCATGCTAGGATCTCTGACCCTGTAATTGGTGGGACATATATCACAGTTTGTGACTTTTGCATTCGTCGACTCGGGTCTCTTGTTGAATTCTGGCAGCTTGTTAATACGTTTTCGAACCTTGGCGCTACTTGGCCTGGATTTTTTGTACTCAGAGGTTCGTACGAAAGCACGCGATGAGTTTCACAATAATCTGATATCACGTCACACAGCCATAGACCTTTTCAGCATCGCCACTTGCGAGGTGGTTGGAGACAACACTTCCTTGACTGCACAAGGTTTGTCGGCTCCAGGTGGAGCTTCTCGGTCTAAGTGGATGACACGTTTTGCAGGGGCAGAGTGCGTCTCTGAGGAGGGGAAAGCCCGGTGTTCTGCTGCTGCTGGAAAATGCATCATGGAGCGTGACGGCTATTTTATCACAACCGGCATATGTCTCTTGGTCGGGCTAATATTTCTCGTGGCGTACATCATCCCCACGGCGAAAAGGCTACAAGGTCCGTTCGCACACAGTATGCATCGGCTACACCTCATGCGTTTGCATAGCTTTACCTTTGACGAAGTGGCGGGTTGCTATTTGAGCAAAGCCACGCTGTGGTAGTCATGACTCTTGTTAGCGGAGATGGCCCGGGGAAGTGGCGCAAGAAGGATGCGCTGTCATTTCTGCTACATAGAATGGGCTCTTCGAGGCTATACCTGCTGCACCGCACAGTGCCTAGCATGACCGCCTGAAAAGCTCTGGGGATTATAGATCTTAGCGTATGTACTAGTTCTGCTCGGAGTTTTCATAGAACACCCCACGCATACGATATCGAGCACTCATCGAGCTCAGCGGGACCCCGGCCCGCGCATTCAGATAGGTAAGTTATCTTGAGTCCACTCAGCACCACATCTCTCGCAGCACGATGAAGGACCGATAGCGCGGCAATGCCTATTCCCCTATTCCGCCATTATTATATTCTATCCCCAGTACTGGTGGGCTGGTACACCGACACATGGCAAAATCGATGCTGACGTGAGGTGATCATCGTACACTGTTGCAGTGCCAGTGGTTTCAATCACTACCGATGTTTCCGAGCCAAGGCTATCACCCACTCATTCCATCGTACTCAGTCATCCTTCAAGGCAGTATCGCTTATTTGCCATGGTGGAGTCAGCGCGACGTTTACCTTTGTGGAACTCGACAGTGCATAATATGACGGTGGGTCACCTGACCGAAGGGCGCGAACGGCATTTACTGATATCCACTCCTCGCGCTCTTAGGTCAGTAGTTTCCTCCAGCTGGACCAATCTATGTTCAACGCTCTTGCGAGAGTCCATCACGATCGACAAGGATCTGAAAGAAGAAGCGACCAAAAGCGAGTCCTTGTTTATAGTCGAAGATGTGTTGCTTTCAGCATCACATTCTTCGGCGGCGAAATATGCTACTACGAATACCCTTCCAACTTCCAACAGAAGCTGGAAGGATATTCGTTGTCGGATATTGATATTGCCGCAACTTAGCCAAGGCTCTCTATGCTGCCCAAAACCCCGTTTTCTTCGTACCGGGCTTGTCGACGGCAATCGGCCGTTTCTGACTTTTTTTCGTTTCGTCCTCTCCCATTCTTCCCCGTTTGTGCACCAACACCTTCCTTAGCAATGGCATTTCGCCAGGTGAGGTTATTCTTTTTCCCGTTCTAGAATCCGTTCTTTTTTGGAAGACACTCGCAGCCATCTGCGGGCTTTCAGACTCGCGCCATCCTGCGTCTCTACATGTACATTCTGGCGGTGGCGGAAGTGTTATCGCAATTACCCGGTCTCCCCGTGGTACTGCCTAAATCACTCCTGCCAACACGGCGGCCATCGGCCTCTCACTGTATCATCGGAATTGGTGTCTCCGCCCTTACACCGGCCGTGCTTGCTGCTGACTCCCGCTATGAAAATGGAAGATTCCCGCAGATCGCGGTCGCCGCAACCTACTCAGGCTATACCGTGACCGTCTGCAATGTTGTAAGGATCAACCAACCAGCCATCCCTTCTCCCACCATTCTCGATAGTAAGGTGCGTTCACGCCTTGGCTTGGATCAGAGCCAGATGAATCGCGTCGGAGCGCCCGTGCACGCCACGACCAAGCACTGGCCAAGCCAGACCCATCCAAGGCGCCCACTTCCCTTGTTTTCCCCTTTTCTCAAGCTGACAGTCGTTCTCGTCGTCTCCGCCCCCGATCGCTTTTATCCCCTTTTCTCTCCTCCCTCTCCAACTATTTTCGTAGTCACCGTCGACCGCCCACGTCAGGCTCACGGCGCTGCTGACCGTCCTGGCCCTTCTGCTTTTCGTTTGACTCACTCAACTCGCTTTACTGTGTTTCCCCCTGCCTTTCACATGTTTCTCTTAATTGCTACGCGCTTGCCTGTATATAAACTAACGTTTGCTACTTGACTCAGGATCCATCCTTGGATCATAGAATCATCAGTCAGTTCCACCTCGCGTTCCCCTCCTCTCTCGTGTGACCTTCGTTGTGAACCCGCCGTGCCCTTTCTTGTCTTGTCTCGCGTCGCGTCCTTTTCCTCCCTCTCCTCCGAGTCCCTGTCTAGCGAGCTAGGGATCTAGACCTTCAACTCCCGAAAGGCTGCTCCTCCTAAATCACGAAAGGCGATGATGGACTTGGAGATTGGCTACGTTTTTTCGATAGCCATCAGAGATATGCTAGGGGGTCGCACCGTCGGTGGGTGGGTGAAATATCCTGCCGGTTTCTGTCCATTGTGAAGCGTTACCACGTAGCCCGCTAAAACGGACTCCGACCTTTCTCGCTTGCCCACATTCAGTTCGCAGTGGAATAGCAGAGCTTGTAACGTTGTCCACTTCGTGTGTTGGGGTATTCTGTATGAGTGTATGCAGCTGCGATCAGCGTGAAGTGAACAAAAATCCCACTGGCGGAGAATGCGGGCCCAGAAAGGCCGCAGCGCCCCAAATCGGGCATTCGAGCACGCGCACGCAGAAGTACGCAGTGACCGCGTGAACACAACCAGCCAGAGTCTGAGCGCCACAGGAATACCGAGAGATATGGATATTGAACTTCAGGGAGAGCGTACGTCCCATTCTCCACGGGTCTCAAGTGTCATCTTGACATTCAACCGCAGCTCTTGGACGAGGCAGAGGTCAACCCGGTCAACCCCCGGCAACCAAGAGCGACGAGAACGAAGGTCTGCTGTCCCTATATTTCAAAAGTACACCCTCTTACAATACTTGGTGAACAGCCGGAGGATATGGCGACACCTCCACTCAGATATGGAAGCTCTACGGTAGAGAATCGGAAAATCACGACAAGGCACTCGTAGACGGTTGGAAGGGAAATACGGACTCGATGCTCATCTTTGTAAGTACAATCTACCTTTACTCTTTCCCTGGCTCACTGTGCGACACAAGACTGGTCTATTCTCGGCAATAGTTGCCGCATTTCTCATTGAGACCTACAAGTCACTTCTTCCCGATAACAGCTCTCAAACTGTCTCACTTCTTGCCCAACTCGTTGCACAGTCCAATGGCACTGCTGTCGCACTACCCCAGACCCCCGGCGGGATCAATCCTTCGGCAATCCGTGTCAATATCCTTATGTTCCTCAGCCTCTTTTTCAGCATGACGAGCGCTCTCGTCTCGACTCTCATACAACAATGGGCCCGCGAGTATCTGCAATATTCACAGCCAAGTGCCGCACCCCACAAACGTGGGCGGGTGCGCGCCTATCTTTTTGATGGCCTTTCTCGATTCCAGATGCGACGCTTGACTAATACCGTCCCTGTCCTCCTCCATATCTCCGTCTTCCTCTTCTTCATTGCCCTTAGCGATTGGCTTTATTCCATCAGCAACCCGGTTGGGGAAACAGCTCGCTACTGCCTAGTAGTCCTGTTCTCGGTGTACATGACCCTCAGCATACTACCACTCATTGTCGAGAACGCTCCCTACCAGACGGCCCTCACCACACCGCTTCGGGCCTGCGTCTCACTCATTCAAGTCTCATATCTTGCCCTTCTTCAACTCTTGCTGCGCTCCTCCAGAGTAAAAGGCCCCGGGCTTTTCAAGAGCATCCATGTCGATCGATCCCGAGCCCTCATGAAGGAAACCAAAAAGAGAGCGTCAAAACTGGATCGATCTGCAATGCACTGGTTACAGCAAGAGCTCGACGAAGACGATATGGACACTTTCCTAAGTGGCCTTCCCGGGTACTTCCATTCGCCCCTGACGGATACGAAAATCGTAGTTGAGGGTCTAAGGGAAGACGGCGTTCCGGGGCGCATCAGAGAGCACTTCACAACGTGCGTGACGTCGATGCAACTCTCGCAAGATGAATCCATGTCCCGTGCATTGGCTTGCATCACATCATTGCGGTTGATTTCTGAGGTAGCGGCTGGCACCATCGTCCAACCGCCTGGCTTAGAGGGCGATGATATGCAGGCAATCATGGAGTACCTTGCGCCACTCTGCAACACTTCAAATACTTCAACTGCACTACGTGCGTCGTGTATCAGGAGCCTTGTGATCAGTGGGTTTCTAGCCCCCCTCACTCACATAGACACCGAAGAGTTACGGACGAGGCAATTCCCCAGTTATTTGGCACCACTATACAGGGTGATCCGCGTCTGGAAAACTACGGAAATTGATCAATGGTCTCAATTACCCAGCATTTCGCCACCTCTCAACCATCCTTTTCCAGGCGACCAGGAAATGTGGACTGACATCCTGTGCGACGGACCACTGATCAATTTGGCAGTCCTAGCCAATGCCGTTCTCTCTCGTGCCCGCGATGAGGAAATCAATCTCGACATGGCATGGAAAACATTGGACACCCTGTTGAAGGCGCTTGGTCTTGCCCAAGTTCAGGCATCCGCCCTAGCACGTACGCGGCTCGACGAAGTACGTGCCATGGTCAGCAATTATGAGGGAGGAGGACCGCAGATTATCGCACTGCTCGAGACCCTGGATATCGCCATCAGAGGGCTTCGCCTTTTAGAGGTGTTTGCATGCCCTCCAAAACGAAAGCTTCCGCCTCGACGTATCGAAGCTATATTTGGACCGGAGCAACTTCGTAATCGGGAACTCTTGGAAGTATTTGCCGCGCGCCTCCCGAAGTACGTTGTTGCAAGTACCCCCGAGACATTGAAGAACTTCATGGAGCGCTTGATTCTGGAAGACAAGCTCTGGGAACAACTGCATGTTCCTCTTTCGAAGTCCTTTGACCCACAGGTCCCATTCGCTGACAAGTTGCGGGTTGTGATGGCCTTCATCAGTATATTGGACGTGGCGTTCACGGTCCCAAATGTTTCGTCCGACATTGACTGGCAATCACCGGACTTTGACCTGCTTATGGCAATTGTTTTGGGGTTCGAGGCCAATTTTACGACAGGCATGTTCGTTGGAAAGGGCGTCTTTTTCCGTCTGGGAATTTTCCACACTCAGTACTGTCACACTTTACTAGCTCAATTCTCCATGGGGCGTAGCCGTGGAGAGCCTTTCTTCACCTCGCGGGCTTTGGGTGGCCTCTCAAAACTTGTAACACTTTTGCACGTCGGAACCCAAGAAGATCGAGACTACGTAACGTCCAAGTATGGTCCCGAGGTGGTGACCAGAGCCGAGGCAATCCTCAGTTTAACCATCCGCGACGGACCAATGTCAAACTTCTTCAGGTTGGGGAGGACGTTATTCGAACTATTAGGAACTGATGTGCCTAATTCGATGTCAAATGACGTTGAGAAGGCGTACGCACTGCTCAGGAGGATAGTGGATACCCGAAACTTGCCGCTGATCAATGCCTCAGAAGAAATGTGGTCCAAATTTGATGACCTTCAGGTCGCCATTCATGGTGCTGTCGCCTTGGGGGGTGGCGGTCAAAATGTGGATAACATACAACTGCTTCTGGACATCGTTGACGAAGTGGGCCGTATGCGTCCTGCTGCGCGCAATCACCCTGAGGGAACGGGGGAGGCCGATGACCAGACCCACAACCATGCCTCGTTGGACCAGCCCCCCCCTGATCCCTTCCCCTCGCCAAGTTCGGGTCACTAAATGTTGCCCCACCTGGCCATGTGAATCAGGCCCCCGTCCCCGCGCCCCGGAGTGATGTGTACCCGACTCCAGACCCTCAGTACGAAGGAGATAGTACGTATAATTATTTTTATCTGCCTGAAACACAGATAATAAATCTCACTGGAATCCGATCACACTAGACCCTGGGAGCGAATAGTCTCCACGCTTGAGATATAGGCAGCACTCTTTGAGTGACATCACACTGGTAATGCTTCTATTTCTGAACGTCACTTGTTGTAGGGATGTTGTACGAACATTTGACATGGTTTGGTTTACGTTTACCCTATTCTCATCGATATCACGGTATGTTCATCCGCGCTTGCAAGTGCTCGTTGAATCGTACTGTATCATATCGTACTGTTTACCGGGGCTTATGGAACCTAGCAACCGAAAGTGTACTGTGATGCGTCAGCAGTACTTGTGTTCATAGCGAGAGTCCATCGCAATCGACAGGGATCTGAAAGACAAGTGACCAAATGCGAGTCTTTGTTTGTAGCCGAAGATATGTTGCTCTCAGCACCACATCTTCGGCGAAATATCCTACTACGAATACCCTTCCAACTTCCGACAGAAGCCGGAAGGATATTCGTTGTCGGATATTGATACTGCCGCAACTTAGCCAAGGTCTATCTTACCCACAACCCCGTTTTCAGTTCCTCGTACCCGGGCTTCTCAACAGCAATCGACCGTTTCTGACCTTTTTCGTTTCGTCGGCTCCCATTCTTCCTGTTGCGGCTGTTGGGTCTGCACTGAACCTCCATTGACGTCGCATCGCCTTTTCCTTGCGACCCCAGTACACACTTTGTTCACGCTTCCTTCGCCCCCGTTTGTGCACCAACACCTTTCTTAGCAAAAGCAATACCATTTCGCCAGGTGAGGCTATCTTTTTCCCGTCCTAGAATTCGTTCTTTTGTGGAAGACACTCGCAGCCATCTGCGGACTCTCGCGCGATCCTCGTGTCTACATCTACATTCTTGCAGTTATCGCAATTACCCGGTCTCCCCGTGGTACTGCCTTAATCACTCCTGCCAACACGGCGGCCATCGGCCTCTCACTGTATCATCGGAATTGGTGTCTCCGCCCTTACACCGGCCGTGCTTGCTGCTGACTCCCGCTGGAAGATTCCCGCAGATCCTATACCGTCATTCACCTCCGGAAATTAATTCGCCATTCTGCAATGTTGTAAGGATCACCCAACCAGCCACCCCTTCTCCCACCATCCTCGATACACTGTAAGGTGCGTTCACACCTTGGCTTGGATCGGAGCCAGATGAATCGCGTCGGAGCGCCCGTCCACGCCACGACCAAGCACTGGCCAAGCCAGACCCATCCAAGGTGCCCACTTCCCTTGTTTTCCCCTTTTCTCAAGCTGACAGTCGTTCTCGTCGTCTCCGCCCCCGATCGCTTTTATCCCCTTTTCTCTCCTCCCTCTCCAACTATTTTCGTAGTCACCGTCGACCGCCCACGTCAGGCTCACGGCGCTGCTGACCGTTCTGGGCCCTTCTGCTTTTCGTTTGACTCACTCAACTCGCTTTACTGTGTTTCCCCCTGCCTTTCACTACATTTCCCTATCTTGATTGCTACGCGCTTGCCTGTATATAAACTAACTGAACGTTTGCTACTTGACTCGGGATCCATCCTTGGATCATAGAATCATCAGTCAGTTCCACCCCGCGTTCCCCTCCTCTCTCGTGTGACCTTCCTTGTGAACCGCGCCGCCGTGCGCTTTCTTGTCTTGTCTCGTGTCGCGTTCTTTTCCTTCCCTCTCCTCCCTGTCCAGCGAGCTAGGGATCTAGACCTTCAACTCTCGAAAGGCCGCTGAAAGGTTTAGTTGGCGTGCTGCGAGTGTTTGACAACGTCGTCCCAAAAGGGGAGGAGGTGAGACTGATATTGGGTAGTGGGTGATCCAATTGATTCCCCCATGCTGAGTAGCCAGCTCTCTTGTTTATATACAGGAGGGTTTCTACTGAGAGGAAAAGGAAAAGCGTAGAGAAAAAGAAGGAAGAAAGAAAGTCCAAAGGTCTAGAACAGTGGCTGTGACTGAGGGTCGAGACAAGGAGAAAAAGATACAGTAAAATTGTAGAATGGAGAGTCTAGCTCGGGCTTAGCGTGCACAGGCGCTCCAGGCACTCCAATGAGGCAGTTTCGGGCCCAACGCGCGGGCTGCCCTTATACCGCTCCTCCTAAATCACGAAAGGCAATGATGGACTTGGAGATTGGCTACGTTTTTTCGATAGCCATCAGAGATATGCTAGGGGGTTGCACCGTCGGTGGGTGGGCGAAATATCCTGCCGGTTTCTGTCCATTGTGAAACGTTACTAAGTAGCCCGCTTCAACGGACTTGGACCTTTCTCGCTTCCACATTCAGTTCGTAGTGGAATAGCAGAGCTTGTAACGTTCTCCACTTCGTATATTAGGGCATATTCTGTATGAGTGTATGCAGCTACGACAGACGTGAAGTCCCCCTGGCGGAGAATGCGGGCCCAGAAAGGCCGACAGGCCCCAAATCGGGCATATTCGGGCACGCGCACGCAGCGACCGCGTAAACACAACCAGCCAGAGTCTGAGCGTCACAGTTCTACCGAGGGATATGGATGTCGGACGAAAATGACGACACAGATCGTCTCAGTTTACTTACCGTGTTTCGGACTCTCTTAATTAGTTACTTAAGATCCTTGCTACAGATTCAATTAGTTTATATTGAATAGTTCATATAAAACTTCTACCTCGTTGCTACAGTACAGGTACTTATAGGTACACCTTAGCAGACTGGCCACCTCAGTTATCGTGCCCGCGCGCGTCCACAGGCTGAGAGTACATTCGTTGTCTGCTTACAGGCAACTCCCGCGCGCGTCACCTACACAACTCACACCGGCTATTCCAGCGTGCTTTAATGGATATTGAACTTCAGGGAGAGCGTACGTCCCATTCTCCACGGATCTCAAGTGCCATCTTAACTATTCAACGGCAGCTCTTGGACAAGGCAGAGGTCAACGCGGTCAACCCCCCGCAACCAAGAGCGACGAGAACGAAGGTCTGCTATCCCTGTATTTCAAAAGTACACCCTCTCACAATACTTGGTGAACAGCCGGAGGATATGGCGATACCTCCACTCAGATATGGAAGCTCTACGGTAGAGAATCAGAAAATCACGACAAGGCACTCGTAGACGGTTGGAAGGGAAATACGGACTCGATGCTCATCTTTGTAAGTACAATCTACCTCTACTCTTTCCTTGTCTCACTGTGCGACACAAGACTGGTCTATTCTCGGCAATAGTTGCCGCATTTCTCATTGAGACCTACAAGTCACTTCTTCCCGATAACAGCTCTCAAACCGTCTCGCTTCTTTCCCAACTCGTTGCACAGTCCAACGGCACTGCTGTCGCACAACCCCAGACCCCCGGCGGGATCAATCCTTCGGCAATCCGTGTCAATATCCTTATGTTCCTCAGCCTCTTTTTCAGCATGACGAGCGCTCTCGTCTCGACTCTCATACAACAATGGGCCCGCGAATATCTGCAATATTCACAGCCAACTGCCGCACCCCACAAACGTGGGCGGGTGCGCGCCTATCTTTTTGATGGCCTTTCTCGATTCCAGATGCGACGCTTGACGAATACCGTCCCTGTCCTCCTCCATATCTCCGTCTTCCTCTTCTTCTTTGCCCTTAGCGATTGGCTTTATTCCATCAGCAACCCGGTTGGGGCAACAGCTCGCTACTGCCTAGTGGTCCTGTTCTCGGTATACATGGCCCTCAGCATACTACCACTCATTGTCGAGAATGCTCCCTACCAGACGGCCCTCACCACACCGCTTCGGGCCTGCGTTTCACTCGTTCAAGTCTCATATATTTCCCTTCTTCAACTCTTGTTGCGCTCCTCCAGAGTAAATGAAACGCAGAAAGGCCCCGGGCTTTTCAAGAGCATCCATGTCGATCGATCCCGAGCCCTCTTGAAGGAAACCAAAAAGAGAGCGTCAAAACTGGATCGATCTGCAATGCACTGGTTACAGCAAGAACTCGACGAGGACGATATGGACACTTTCCTAAGTGGCCTTCCCGGGTACTTCCATTCGCCCCTGACGGATACGAAAATCGTAGTTGAGGGTCTGAGGGAAGACGGCGTTCCGGGGCGCATCAGAGAGCACTTCACAACGTGCGTGACCTCGATGCAACTCTCACAAGATGAATTCATTTCTCGTGCATTGGCTTGCATCAAATCATTGCGGTTGATTTCTGAGGTAGCGGCTGGCACCATCGTCCAACCGCCTGGCTTAGAGGACGATGATATGCAGACAATCATGGAGTACCTTGCGCCACTCTGCCACACTTCAAATACTTCAACTGCACTGCGTGCGTCGTGTATCAGGAGCCTTGTGATATACGGGTTCCTAGCCCCCCTCACTCACATGGACACCGAAGAATTACGGACGAGGGAATTCCCCAGTCATTTGACACCACTATACAGGGTGATCCGCGTCTGGAAAACTACGGAAATTGCTCAATGGTCTCAATTACCCAGCATTTCGCCACCTATTGACCATCCTTTTCCGAGCGACCAGGAAATGTGGACCGACATCCTGTGCGATGGACCACTGATCAATTTGGCAGTCTTAGCCAATACCGTTCTCTCTCGTGCCCGCGATGAGGAAATCGCCCTCGACATGGCATGGAAAACATTGGAAATCCTGTTGAAGGCGCTTGGTCTTGCCCAAGTTCAGGCATCCGCCCTAGCACGTACACGGTTGACGAAGTACGTGCCGTGGCCAGCAATTATGAGGGAGGAACCGCAGATTACCGCACTGCTCGAGACCCTGGATATCGCCATCAGAGGGCTTCGCCTTGTAGAGGTATTTGCATGCCCTCCAAAACGAAAGCTTCCGCTCGACGATCGAAGCTATATTTGGACGGGAGCAACTTCGTAATCAGGAACTCCTGGAGGTATTTGCCGCGCGCCTTCCAAAGTATGTTGTTGCAAGTACCCCCGAGACATTGAAGAGCTTCATGGAGCACTTGATTCTGGACGACAAGCTCTGGGAACAGCTTCATGTTCCTCTTTCGAGCTGCTTTAACCCGCAGGTCCATTCACCAACAAGTTGCGGGTTGTGAAGGCTTTCGTCGATATATTGGACGTGGCGTTCTCGATTCCGATTGATTCGTCCAATATTGACTGGCAATCACCGAACTTTGACCTGATTATGGATCTTTATTTTGATTTCCGGAGCAATGTTACGCGGGCATGTACTTTGGAAAGGACGCCAATTTCCGTCTGGTGATTTTCTTCACTCAGTACTCTCACGCTTTACTAACTCAATTCTCCATGAGGCGTAGCCGTGGAGAGCCTCTCTTGATGTGGAATTTGGGTGCCCTCTCAAAACTTATATCAACTTTGGGACTCGGAACCCAAGAAGATCGAGACTATTTGTCATACAAGAACAACCTGGGTTCTGGTCCTGACGTTGTGGCCAGAGCCGAAGCAATCCTCACTGTAACCCTCCGCGATGGACCAATGTCAAACTTCTACAGGTTGGGGAGGGTTTTATTCGAAGTAACAAGAACTGATAAGCCCGATTCGATGTCAAATGACATTATGAGGGCGTACGCACTGCTCAGGAGGATAGTGGATACCCGAAACTTGCCGCTGATTCATGCCTCAGAAGAATGGTGGTCCAAATTTGATCACCTTCGTGTCGCCGTTCATGGTACTTCTGTCGCCTTGGGGGGTGGCGGTCAAAACGTGGAGAACATACAACCGCTTCTGGATATCCTCGACGAAGTGGGCCGTATGCGTCTTGCTGCGCACTATCACCCTGAGGGAACGGGGGAGGCCGATGACCAGATTCACAGCCATGCCTCGTTGAACCAGCCCCCCCTGATCCCTTCCCCTCACCAAGTTCGGGATCACTAAATGTTGCCCCACCTGGCCATGTGAATCAGGCCCCCGTCCCCGCGCCCCGGAGTGATGTGTACCGACTCCCGACCCTCAGTACGAAGGAGATAGTACGTATATTTTTATCTGCCTGAAACACAGATAAAGCTCACTGGTGCCCGATCACACTAGACCCTGGGAGCGAATAGTCTCCACGCTTGAGGCAACACTCTTTGACACCGATAATGCTTCTATTCCTTATCGTCACTTGTTATTGGGATGTTGTACGAACATTTGACATGGTCTTGATTTACGCCATTCCATTCTCATCAATATCACAGTATGTTCATCCGCGCTTGCAAGTGTTCGCTGAATCATACTGTGTCATATCGTACTGTTTACGGATTTATGGAACCTAGCAACCGAAAGTGTACAGTGATGCGTCAGCAGTGTTCATAGCGAGGTGCTGCGGAACGAATACGAAGGAGCCAAAACATGTACCCGGGTCATGTCGAATTGAAGCTGGCCGGGCCATAAGGCATAAGGTCAAAGCGTCCAGTAGTATGGTGTTGGGCATTCCTTGTGCTGCACGCATGGGTGCTTCGCTCGGAAATTCGTCGTACCTGTTCGTATTTACTTTTGGGGTGCTGAATCATGATATCGCCGAATGCCGGTTCTGCGCCGCGTCAGCCGTGGGCTGTTGATTCTCACCCATGTCCCTAAACCCTACCCTTGCAATAAAAGTACACTGAGTACAGCTCTTTATACAGTCATCTATCTATCTTTTCCTCTTTCGAATCGCCTGCGCGGGTTACGTGTGCGAATCCGCTAACCTCCATCAAAGCTCCACGTGGTCTCCCATCCGCTTGAGAGCTCAAGCTCAAGCCCGATGTCAAAATGACACTTCAGCAGGAAATGATTATCAGCGACCCTTGCTTCCAAGGTGATGGCAACGTTCTCACACCGTTCTCCCATCTCGGGAGAACACCGAATCGAAGGTCTGTCGGTTGCCAAGCCCAAAGCTCTGGCCCCCCCCCATTAGGTTCCAAACCCTTCGTCGCTTCATCTTCGATGCGCACACTGCAAAATGAAAACGCGGGCGAGTCCATAAACGAAAATCGCCGCAGTCTTCTATGGGACTTACCAGCCGCACGAAAACGCCGTTCTCGCTGATCCAGCACCCGCCGTTGCGACGCCTCTTTTTCGCCGTGCGCACGCTTGAGCTCGTGTCTTCCTTGACCCGCGTTTGCCGCCGCATCGTGTCCTCCGCCCAGCCTATCCTGCGACGCGCGCGGCGCTCCCGCGATGCCCGCTCTGCGTCCTCCGTGTCCTCTGGCAGCGCGCCGTGCTCCTCGATGTACATCACCCGACTCTTCGTGGCCTCCCACGCGCGTCGCGCGTCGGCCTCGTCCCAGCTCACAGCGGTCCCTCTCGTCCCCCTTCCCACCCCTTCCCCTTCCCCTTCTTATTCGCCTTCTTGGTGCCCGCCGTGGCACTGGCCAGGGGTGCCCGCCTGGGCGCCCCGCCTCCGTCCCCAATTTGCAACATGGCGTCTATCAATAGCCGACTGCGCGCATCTATGGTTTTTCCGGTCGCAGCTTGGCGGTGGTCCGCTGCGCTCGTTCTCCTCGTCCTATTCGAATGGAGAAGAACCGCGTGGTCGTAATAAGGCGGCTGCTTCCGCGATTCGATGGGCGCTTGTTTCGTCGATCAGCCGCGCGGCCGCTTCCGAGGGTGCTGGTGTTCCTTCGCGTCGAGCTCGAGCTTCCGAATCACCTTGCCCCATCCCGCTTCGGCGTCCTCGTTCCCTCCGACTTGCACAGCATGCACCTGCTGCGCTATGCTGGGTGCCCCGTACAACGATTCCATGCCCTCCTGCGAGCATGTCCAGGACTCATCGCTCCATCGTCTCGTGCGCAGAACGTCACTGCCGTCAACGTCCCAGTGCTCCTTGTACACGCGCTTGTCGGTGCTGATGCAGAGAATGCTCCGGCACGTGAGCTGAGCGTGCGCCACTTTGTACGGATGCGAGCGGTTTGTGGTGGTTCGCCGGGTACGTAGAAGAGCCGCTGATGGAAGCTTTTCTGCTCTTCTGCCGTGACGAAGCCGTCCTGCGGATAGACATTGTCTGTTTGAGAGCCAGGAGGGAAGGAGGGATTGTTGGTGAGAGGAAGCGGAGAAGTGGGATGCGGTTGATAGGCGTGCGAGGGTCTTAAATGACCGACCGCCAGCTCAGTGATGCTAGTGATGATCCAAGCGCACCGCCAAAGTTGACAGATGGTGCGTCTATAGATAAAGATTTTGACTCTGCGCGTCCGCATTCAATATGGCTGTGCGCCGAAAATCTGCGTTCAGTTCTAAGTTTCTAGAATGCTCTTAGTTTCATCATGGTTCCCATGGCAAGTACGGCAGTCAAGTGGGGTAGCACGCGCGAGTGACGCTATGTACTGTACCTGTATTCCTGGGACCGTAGCGGAGACTGCTATCCTTGATTGGGCCGCCGATGAGCGCCAGGTGAGCAAATGATAAATGAGTTGTTGGATCAGGCCCATTTAACAAAGAAGTTCCCGCGATTCCAGAAGTCGGGATTTACGCCGCATCAGGAACAGCCATTTGGTGTTTAATGAGGACCGTCGTTATGCGTGTGCTGTGAAGCACGCCCAGGGAGTGCTAAGGGCGGCCAAGTCGTCGTGTAACCGACAACCAACGAAGAGTTGACAGCTAGACGTCGCTCTGTGCACAGCGCATGCGCGTATACACGGCACCGTAATCCCACTATCGGTGAACGTTTTAGGTCAATTTTCTGATTCCATCTACGTACCGACTGTTCCGACACGGTATATCTTGTAGACACACCCACACTCACGAACTGGCGAGAATGATCACTCCAGTTGCTGATGCCGTTGTCATGCTCACACGACCCTTCGGGAGTCTCACATCAATGATACGTCGCGCGTTTATCATTCGTTTTCTCCGCACGTGTTGGTGCACGTGGGTATGGAGCAAGAGCCAAAAATTGGTTCAATCCGGGATCGAACCGGAGACCTTCTGTGTGTAAGACAGAAATCATAACCACTAGACCATTGAACCATCGCTAGTTGTCCTTTCTGACTGTACAACGACTCGAGCACCCACAATCACATCAGCTCGTCTCCTCGTCTCGTCTCGCCTGCGTTGTTTCCTCGATTCGACCCGATGTCCGTGCTCGACCCATGGCTCCCCACGATATGCGCCTTGCTGATTCCCTTTGCGTTTCGCCTCCTCCCCATGTTCCGTAATTCGTCGCCCTTATCGCTTCCAGCCCCCACCCCGTTCCGTACCCCAATCTCCGCCCTCCTCGCTCTCTACCCCTGTACATCCTGTACGCCCTCGCCTTCGCGCGCCCGCCAAACCTCTTCACGACCCTCCGCCTCCCACTCAACGCACCACAAAATGTGATCCACGCAGCCCTCGTGCGACGGAACGACCTCTCGCCAACCTCCGCATCAACAGCGGCCGCGGCCACTGCAACGGTAGCACCGTGATGCCGCCCGCCCTCGAAAAGCTCCTGGCGCGCCTGCGTCCTCAGACGCACGTACCATGCTCGTCCGGTCTGTCCCCACCAACCACCCTGAAGTGAAGGTGCCGGCTGACGCTCTCCGTTCCGCCCGCCCCCCCCGGGTATATTACCGGTATCCTCAGCTTCGGCCAGCGTACCGTCCAGACCTGCGCTCCACTGCTCGACGCAGTCCGACTACGCGCTGCATGCGCTCCCGCCCGCGCTCCTCTCCTACACGCTCGGCGGCGCTGTGCTCGGCGCCGTGACGGTGCGCGGGACGGGCCGCGAGTCCCGCCGCGGTATCGCACTCATGCTGCTCGTCGTCGCGGCGTGGGGAGGCCTACTGGGCCTACACGGTGCACATCCGCATCCCCTCCCGCCAAAAGCACCGCAACGGTTCCTCAGACGGCATCATCATGGTGCGTACATTCATCACATCTATCTTTCCCGTCCTCGAGAACAAACTGACGCTGACATGAATACATAACTACGAATAAAACCCACAGTGGCACGACACCCTCTGGGCCCTCCGCCACGCCCTCTTCCTCGCCCTCCCACTCTCGATCCACCTCCTCCCCGCACCGCCCCACACCCCCGCGCTCTCCACCACCCTCGCCCACCTCTCCAAAACCGCCGACGCACAAGTCTCCCACGTGCACCTCCTCCGCCTCAGCGCAGCGGGCATCCAGCGCGTGCCCGAGCTGCGCGCCCGCGCGATGGCGTTCTGGGCCCGCGAGCGCTCCATCGGCTCGGCCGTGCGCCGCGACGCGGACGTGCGCGCCGCTGCGGAAAGCGCCGGGCTGGCATTGCGCCCCCCGAGGGGAGAGCGCTGCTCGGTTCGCCCGATTATGCCGAGGCACAGAAGCGCGCCGCTGCCGCGGGGGATGCTGCGCACGACAGCGGTGGAAGTGGCAATGGTGGGGAGGGCACACTGCACAAAGCTGCGCGTGGGGCGGTGGCCGCCCTCAAAGAGGCGGTCCTGCGACCATCGCAGTCAGATGGAGGAGCGCAGTAGCAGTAAGAGTGCGGAAAAGGCTACTATTTTCGCGCACTACAAGGCTCGTAGCTAGAGATGACGACGAATGATGATGCGCGCTCATGGCATTGATAGTGTATGGTACTAAACGTCCGACGAAACATAACGAGAGGAAAAGAAAGCGACAGAGGACTGACAACACCCGAAACTCGCCATATAAAGGATGAGAGCATGGGCATATGAGGTATCATGAAACAAACAAAACAAACCCTGAGGGGTGGTTCACAGCGCTGATGAGGGCACTAAATCACCATCATGACGACGTCCTCCAGTATCAGCGTCCTTCACAGCCTCCTCGTCCTCGAACTTGAGCTCTTCCTCCAGCGCATCCCTCCCCGCCTGCGTGAGCGTCGGCACACCGCTCTGTATATCCTTCTCAAAGTACCTTGGCACGAACCTGGGTCACACATCAATCATCGATTCAGCACACGCGTTCACCCTACCCCTCGCCTCTCCCCCTCTGCCGAGGGGAGAAACAAAAAGGCGAAATGAGATGAAATAACGCACTCTACGCCGCGGCGTTTCCGCTCCGCCGCCTCGTCTCGCTGGCGCTGCTCAATGACGTGCTTCGCACGCGTCGCCTCGCCGTACTCCTTGCGTATCAGCCGGCTCGTCACGCTATCCCACAGCCGCCTACTCTCTGTCGGCAGCTGCTTTGATATTGGCCGCACGGACTTGGGCACCGAGTGCAGCGGCGTCAGGTCGATCAGCGTCGTCCACTCGTCGCTCGCGCCCGTCTTGCCCTTCGCAGCGGCAGCAGCAGCAGCAGGCGACCCTCCTGGGGATGCTGCGACGGCAGAGGCAGGACACCAGCGCACCACGTTGTGCCAGCAGCCCTCAAAGTACGCTACGGCGCGGGCGGCGGGGACGTGCTTCACTTTGGTCCATTCTTCATGTTCGTGTGATGATGGCGTATATCGGTGCACGACTCCCTCGCATAAAAAGTGAGGCCTGCCGAGCCAGCTCTGGTTGTGGTCGGTCATTACACCCGTAGCGGAATGAAAATTATGACAGGGCGCACCTCCTCCTTGTACTCGATGATCGCACGCAGCATCTCTCCGTTGCCAACCCCAGACCCACCCGTGCATGTTATGATCGTGCTTTCCTGTACCGTCGCGTAAAAGCTGCCCCTTAGCACGCCGTTTACATGCGCAACGGGGTGGGTGATCTGGTAGCGCTCGCCTGCACCGGGCCCACCATCCAGAGTGACAAACAAACCCTTATTCATGGCACCCGAAGAAACGCGTAGGCAGGCTGACGGAAGCACCCGGACGGAAATCTGGTCAATGCCCGAGAGCGTGATGTGCCGCGCGGGGCATGCCGCCACATAGGCACTGATAGGCGGGTGGTGTGAAATCTGCTCTGTCAAATACCCGACCCGCAGTGTACCGCCGCCAGTGGTGGACATAGAGGTCGGGGGAGAGGTCATAGCAGAGCCAGAACCGGACTCGCCGGTATGTGTCGAGACGAGGGAGAGGTTGGAGAGCTGCGCGGAGAGGTTCGATTCGACGGCGGTGGACGCGGGCTTGTCCACCGTGGGCGAGGACCAGCCCTTCATGGAGAGCAGACTCCCAAATGCGCCAACGCGCCCGGATTTGAACGAGCTCTTGACGGCTTTGATGTCCCTCGTGTCGGCATTGGTGAGATGGGGCCCTGGGGGGGTATCGATATGGGTCGTGATGATTGGCGTGCGGTCGTCAGGGTCATATGAGATTGGGGTAACATCCCAGTGCATGCGGAAGTTCTCGCCGAGGACGGAATTGTATGGCTTGCAAGGTTTGCCCCGCTGCGGGCGAAATGCCGGTGGGTGAGTGATTGTCACGGGGCGGGTGAATGACAGGAAGCGTACCAGGTGACGAATATCTTTCGAAAACGTAAACCGCAAGACAGCCAGCATGCGCTCGAGAGGATCCTCGTGATCATTGATGCTATACACATCATGAATGCTGTCAAGTGACAGCACAGGACGGGAAGGCGCTGCGACACGTACGTTGTGAATAGGTCCGGTCTGTCTAAGTAGTGCCAATATTCAAGGTTTGGCATTGGTTCGAGTAACGAGGCTGGTAACGAGAGGCGCCTGCGCACGCAGAGGAAGGCGTTGCGAGGTGGACAAGGACGGGTACGAATGAGAAAGAGATCCGAGAAAAATGATAGAAAACGATGCCCACATTGCGGCGAGGTCTTTGACACCAAAAGAACGCTTGACGAGCTGTACTATCATCCTGAGTCGGCCACCCTCTCCGGTGTCGTCTGGTACGTCGATGGCGGCGGCCTGTGCATCCGCCTCTGCCTCAGTAATAGGACAATTTTCTGTGGCGTGAGGAGGTACGGCGACGAGTGCATCGTCGGGTTCATGCGAGTCCATCTTGCAGATGAGGCTGTAACGGCAGGCAAAGCCTGGGAGAGTCGAGCTCGAAACAAAGAGAGAGAAAGATGGAGAGGAGAGTGGACACCGGTTTGCGCGCTCCACTAGTGGCTCTTCACGCACTTGCCATTTATGGAAGTTTCTCATCTCCCTCCTACCCGACGACCGTGCACCGCACTTTCATTTTTCGGTGGCAAAGACATATATATAGGGTTCTAATCTGCGCGCGCCCTCCCAACGACTTATCGCTGCCTCAAGGCAGGTCGGTGAAGAGATGCCGAGGCCCTCCACAGTAAATCTTCGGGACCCGATTTTCCCCGGGTTCCATCGATAATGGGAATACTAGGATACAATACGACTAGCGCATGACTATGAGAACAGCTTGTTGACAGACGTGTTTGCTTCTTGATTCTTCTTCAGAACCTGGGTAGAAGAGGGGTGAGCACAGAAGGGCATGGGCGATATGACTCGGCACACGAACTTTTGCAACAGCGAACTCAAAGTCTTCTTGCGTGACGTGTTGTCTTCGCTCACGCAGAGCGTACATGCCTTTCGGAACAAAAAGAAGTTCGCGTAAGAATCACCACCGGGTGATAAGCTTACAACGGCAAAAACGAACCGGCTTCCGTGCAGATTCCGCGGACCTCGGCACCTGAACATTGTCCCATCTTCTCTGCAAGCGCCCGCAAGTTGATGCCACGCTGAAGAGACATCTGTGGAGTAACGGGAAACCGGGCATTCGCACATATCAACTTCAGCAACTGAGTTGATCTAGATTGGAACCACACAAACCTTGCGGGAATGGATGCGAAGAATAGCCACACGTGCCTCTGGCCCCGGCGGTGGGAACTCGATCTTGCGGTCGATACGCCCAGGGCGCAACAGTGCCGAGTCGAGGATATCTGCGATATGTGTAGAAACGAGTGAGCCACCGGGATTCAAATAAAACAAGGCCCCTCCTAAACAAACCTATTCGGTTCGTCGCCATGATAACCTTGATGTTCTTCGTCGACTCGAACCCATCGAGCTGATTTAGCAATTCAAGCATGGTGCGCTGCACCTCCGAGTCGCCGCCGCCGGACCCGCTCTCGCCACGCGAGCTCCCGATAGAGTCGATCTCATCCATAAAGATGATGCTGGGCGCGTGCTCGCGGGCCATGACGAACAGCTCGCGCACCATCCGCGAGCCTTCGCCGATGTACTTCTGCACAAGCTCAGACCCGGACACGCGTATGAACTTGCAGTCCGTGTGGTGCGCCACCGCCCTCGCAAGGAGAGTCTTTCCCGTGCCCGGCGGGCCGTACAGCAACACGCCCTTGGGTTGCGCGATCCCGAGCGCCTCGAACAGCTCTGGGTGCTTGACTGGCAGCTCGATCACCTCCTTGATCTCCTTGATCTGCTTGTCCAACCCGCCCACCATCTCATACGTGCTGTCCGGCACCTTCTCCACCATCATGAGCGAGACCAGAGGATCCACCTTGTTTGGTAATATCTTGTGAAGGGTATAAGAGTCGGAGCGGAGCGCCACCCGCAATGTCGGCTTTATCGTCCCGACGTCGATATCACCCGCTATGTCAACGACTGACCATCGTCATTAGCAAAGGAAGGGCGAAAATGTAGTATCAGTACAAGAGAATCATGAACGCACTGTATTTTCCCTCGGGCTGGACTTTCACCAGCACTTTGTTCTTCCCCATTACCTTTGCCACTTCTCCGACATAGCTGCCGGGCTCGTGAAGTAATTGTAGCTCCTCCCTCAAAAGACGCACTGAGATATCACGATTCGGGTAGACCAGTCAACATATGCGGGGGTCGGGGTGTGAGATGCTGAGAGCTCACCACGCGCGTTCAAGGCATTTCGTTGTGCTTCCAAACGGCGCAGGTTCTGTGTCTTTTGATTGATGAGAAGCTCTGCGGCTTCGATTTTGGCCTGATAGTAGGACTTTATTCCTGCAGGAGTCGGTGCTTGCACTGCGACGGGCATGATTTGAGAGGCTCTGTGTAAACGGATTGAAACGACGTGAACGCGACGCGTACGCCCTTCATCCCCGTGACTGTGTGACACACTGTGTCACACGTGACATCACGTGTCACTCTTCTCCCTCCTAACCCGACTGTTCGACTTCGACGCTACGCCAATACCATACCGATCACAACGGAGAAAGGAGGATGTGATGCCAAGTACGTGCCATAAGTGGCAGTCCAGGGTCAGCATCAATTTATTGACACTGACACGGTGGGTGAAGGTCGTGTGGTACCAAACTTAAGTTTGATTCGATTCCGCGCGAGTTCTCAGTTCGCGCCGTATCTTTTTCAATATTGCCCTGGCAGGGATAGCCCAGGGGCCGCCGCTTGGGCATTTGGGCCGTTTAGGCAATGTGCGTGCGTGGCGCGAGTGGCGTGCAATGAAAATGCAACTCGAGGTCGCCCCCTTCCCCACAAACGGGCTCTTCAGGATGCGCGCTTCATGCCTCTGTAATGTACTGAATTCAAAAAAGGTACAGCGCAGTACCTCGTTCTCGTCACGGGAATCCCCCATTCACCCCGTGTCCAAAGGTCTCGGCCACTTATCGTGATAGCGAAATCGATGCAAAGAAAAAAAAAAGATGCAAAGCGCGCGCGCGCGCGTGCACGACCATATTCGTTGTTCGGCTTTTTTAAGGCAGTGCTGAAAAGCTCCCCGAGGCATCTAGCTATTAGCTTTTGCCCTCTGGTTTCACGGCCCGACGGCGCTGCGTGAGATCCGTGTACGCATGGTAACAAGGTGGCATTTGTATGCGCAATATCAGATAATTTCGATCGCTCTTAGTCCGACCAGCCGCGATATCGACCGTATTTTAGGCTCCTACCGAGGAGAGGCTCCAGGCCTCGCCTCATGGCCAGATAAAACCAGGCCACCTGTGGTCACGTCTGATGGGTCAGTATATGGATCCAAGAGCCGATCCGGTTGATAAAGACATCTCCATCGCGTACTTCCGCTCGCCTTCATCACGTCGTCGCATCGGAAGGGTCCCCTGCTGTATATAGCCATAGAAGCGTGTTCCTCCAACGCCCACGCCGATCGGCACCCTCGCATCGGGTTTTGGGGTGCTGTCTAGAAAACTCTGCCGAGAAGTTTGGGAAGCGCCAGAACCTTCGCATCTAGCCGGCACTCCTGAATCCTGCCACGAGGCGTTAGGTATCTAATCTCTGTGAGAGCGAGCGTCCAGACAAACGGAGGAAATAGTTAAATGAATACATGATAGGGGGGGCCGAATAGAACGAACATGTCCTACGCGTCCAAATGCCAAGTAATACAGATGAGAAAAACGTAGCTGTACAACCCGATCGTGCGTGTGTTGACAATGCTTTTTTGATTGGCTTCGGGAGAAACCCAAAGTCCACGTTGCGTTTCACATACCATACTTCCGTTTTATCGCTGCCCATCCCGGCGCAGCCGCACGGACGACCTCAACAAAACGATCCATGTCGTGTTCGGGGATGCGATTGACGTCGATGCTGTTCCAGTATCGACAGATGATGAAGACAATGTCTTGCGCGTCACGTTCTAATCCTCGGCTGGTCATGGATGACATCAGGAGTGGAGCACGAGGGACAGGCGCGCGAACACGGGACGTACATCATCCATGCATTCAATTTGGCCCGTACGAATTCGGAAGTGGTCAGGAATGGGACTCGATTGACGGGTGCCACCGTGAGTGCATCAAGGCGCCGCGGGCCAGACTCCCCCGCCGCTAGGATTTCGATCTGGGCAGAAAGGAGGACGGAGGTGTGAGCGCCGGCGCTGGAAGCTGGGAACAGACAGAGGACGTACCTCCACTGGAGGGATGCAGCGGTGGTATCTTATGTGCAACCTATGCAAAAGTGTCCGTTCAGCGAGATCGTCTCACGCCGCAGATGGAAGCGCAATAAGGTGTACCGATTACTCCAGGGGGAGGGTGTGATGGAAAGGTCCGCGTTGCCGGTCAGTGCCTGCTTGACACGACGAAACGGATGCGCTGTCCCGCCTTCGACGATACAAAAAATTTCCTGAAGAGCGATGAGGTCACAAAACGTACTACGTTCCGAAAAGGGACGATGCGGGGCTCTTACGTCGGCCTGGGGGTTGTTCGTGAGGACGGCAACGAAGAGGCTCCCATGGAAAGCGTGGGGCACTCCGTTGGCTCGAAGTGCATGAGAGAGAGCAGTGGCTGCTTCCAAGAGTCGACGCGTCTCAGGCATTGCGGGGAAAGGGGCAGGATAGATTGCGGTAGCGAGTCATGATATGGATATGGGCAGGAGGGGTCCCAGGTAAAAGGGCCAACTCTATCCGAGTCGAGATGCCCGGCAACGGACGGTGAGCCATGCAGGTGTCTGCCCTTGCGTGCAAAACAAAAACAAGCAAGCCAAACGGAAATTCTCTAGTCGAGTTGCCGGAACGGACTGCCCCGGATGGTGGAGTTTGTACACGTATGAGTTGAGACACATCATATGTCCAAGAGACCCCGTTCAATGGTCACATGTCGGGCACGGCTGTTCAAAGGTTAATTTCACTCAGGCGTGTGGCGGGGGAGGAAGCGGCGTGCCTGAAAGAGATCAACATGAGACCAAAGAATTTGCGTGGGCATGAGATCGCATCTCGTAAACCGGATGGCATATGGATCACCCTAAATTCCGTTCAGTCCAGCGAGAGCGAGGTGAGGCGAGCGAGCGGAACGTGGGGTCACAGTCACATGACCTGGACAGGTGTCCAGGCGCCACTCCCATCCAAACTCTCTCGTCCGTTACGACCCTGCTGCGCCCTCCTTCTCCCCGCCACAAACAAGTCCCGTAACCTGTGCACATGGGACTTGCTTCGCTATGCATATCCAATAGGGCACATTTCATCCGCCTCGCATTGCGATCCGTGTACGGCAGCAGCGGTCCTACCATCCGATCATCCTCAACTTTCGCAAACCCGACATGGCGTCATACATCGTTGTACCGGCGCGTTCGCCCATCCCCAATCGTCCCACCACATGCTCCTCTCATCAATTCTCGCGCGGTGTCGTGGGCTACAAAGTTTAACCTTCGACCTTCCGGACCCCCCAATGACTCGGATGCACATGAGGAAGCCACCAAAGCGGCCGTGCTAGAAGCGATCAAGGGCCGCCAACAGACGGACCTCATGTTGCGCTGTGAGTCAGCGTCCATCGTCACATTACAGTTTCGCAAACTTGCTCAATTTCATCTCCACATAGGCACTGTTCTCGATGCAGAGGGTACGCTATCCGATCACACCATCATGATCCTCCTCCTCATCATCATCCATCACTTGGACGTGTGAATTATGCGTGATTCTATAACTTTGCATTCAATGGTGCTTCTCGTCAATGACGACGTTGCCTCGAGTTTTTTTACGAACTCCTTGCGAACACGCAACCGCCCTTCCCGACAGGCGCGGGAACGTCTGAAATACATCTTTGCCACTCTTTCGCCTTGTTTGTGTCATCGTCGCTTACGTGCTCGGCCCCCGTCAGGGAACGTGAAAACAATTTCAGGCCAGTTCAAGAGGTCAGATTTGTGTACAGAACATCGTCTAAACGTAAGGATGTCTCCCATTGCTGATGCACGCATCAACTCAGATGACCTTTGGCGCCTCTACAGCCGCGAGATCTACGCAAGATCGATTCTAGGATCCCGAACCTCGTTCCCACCATTCTTCCGCGGCGCGAAGCCATCCTCGTACATCCTTTCTTCGCATTGCCATACCCCCCACTGGCTGATCATCTATTAATTGCACCCCAGGTAAATGTACTACATATCCGAGCGCTCGTCAAAGCAGATGCCGTGGTTTTGTTCGACACTTACGGATCCGCTGACTCTCGGCTACATTCTGTGTTCCTTTACCATCTAGAAGTTCGCTCACCTGCTCTCCGGTCATCTCGTCATATTATTAACGCATTCCTCTTTCAGCATAACCTCAAGACAAGGGGTTGTGGTCTGCCGTACGAGTTTCGGTAAGTGGCGTTGTCACGAGATCAATCTGGCTTTCACCCTACAACAGCCCTCTAGCGCGTTGGAATCCATATTCATCTCCGTTGTGAGCGCCTTGGAGGCCGAGATGGTGTTTATCCGAAATCTCGTTGGTGGGCTCCTGGCAGAGCTCGAAGATGACATTAATCACGACAAATTCAAACGCCTCCTGCATTATTCCCGTCGGCTGACAAGCTTCCAGAATCGGGTGAAATTGGTATGCTCCTCTTTTTCGCCGCCCTCAGCATCCTTCCGACTGCCGTTCATGTTCTTTGGAACAGGTCGAGGCAGCCTTTGAGGAAGTGTTAGAACAAGGTAAGGTTAACTCCGCTCTTAAATACAGTTTGGGCCTCATGCGGAATGTCACGGTTCGTGATCAGACGAAGATTTGGCGGCGATGTATTTGACCGATAGGAAAAATGACATCCGTCGCAGACTTAGCGATCACGAAGAGCTCGAGCTACTGTTGGAGACATTCTCGAAACAAGTGGAGGAATAGTAAATGAAGCAGAAAACATCCACGTTCGTGGTTTCATTCGACCTTGAGCCAAGCGCCTTGACTGACGCACGTGTCTCACCAAGGGAAACGTCCAGTCGACCCAAGAGATAGTCGAGCTCATACTAGACTCGAATCGGAACGCCTTGTTGGCACTTGATCTGAAGGCAAAAAGAATTGTCATCTCCATCACGTACTTTTTCTGATTGTTTCCCCCGCATCGTAGGTATCGATTGGCACGATGGGAATCGGAACGGGAGCTCTAATTGCAGGGTTGTTCGGTATGAATGTGAGCCCCGTTCTCTGCCCTTGTATCCGCCTTCTCAAGATCCTGCCTTCAGCTCACCAGCCACATGGAAGAGCATCCGTATGCCTTTGCGGGGATGTCCGTGGCATCGGCCTTCATCGCGTTTCTTGTTGCATGGGCTGGTCTTCGGAGGTCTGCATTCCAATGCTACTCGACTGATCCTGTGCCTCTGCTAATCTGATTACTTGAAGGCTGGCAAAGATTCAAAAAATTGGCCTATCGGCATCTAACAGCAGGAAAAGCGCCGGTGGACTCCCACTTTCCTTGCGGTCAAGACGTGCGGCAAGCCAGTCATGATATCCTCACATTATACATTTGCTCTTGTCACTAATTTAGACATCATCACATGTGTATGACCAGGCATATTTATATCCCGATATGCAATGCACGTTTGTACTTGTGACCTGTGACGACGCACACTCTTTCACGTTGCGTCAGGGATCACACTAGCTGTCGGGATATCGCATGTCTTGGCTGCTATGGCAGGTGCCCGCGCCTGATGGAGCGAGGGCCACTGTACAGCATTCAGCGCCCTGGAGGGCTTCCTTCGCGGGACTCGGACAATGACATGGAGCCACGCAGATGGAGGAGCTGCCCCGGAATGGTGAAGAGCAAAAGAAATACCTGTGGGAGTCACCCGCTCATTGAGCGCCACAGGTTCCGGGTGGTGTGCTCCGGAAGGGTGTGGCAGCTGAGGAAAAAGCTCCGGATAGCGGGATGGCTTAGTGCTTATACAGCATCGTGTTACGCCCTCAAACGGGAAAAACGTGGTGTCGACCTCACAAAGATGGAAGAGAGATTTCTCCCTGTTTTTAACAGAGCCAGGCAGAACATCAGACCCGAGTTCCGATCCGAAAAAGGAAACGATTCACTTCCCCTACTGCTGGGCGCGACTAGAATAGACCTGGTGTTTACTTTTCTACATGTTTTGAGTTTTAAGATCAGTGAGAAAAAAGGGTAGGCGTCGGGATGAGCCAAAGTTGAAGGGTGGACCCCCAAAATTGAAGTTATCATGGGGGGGCCTCGGAGAATAAGGCTGTCAGAGCACAGGACGGCCATCCCCCTCCCACCAGAGCTGATACGCATACGCATATGGAGGAGGACAACTTTGAAACTTGTTGATTCGTTGCAGATCGCACAAGGGTGATCGAATGACGATCGTAGGTGACTGACGCAAGGCAGTACCGCCTTTATGATGGCCCCGGGTGAACACACTGCAGGTACCTCTTTTTTTTTTTGGAAATTTACGCTTCTGCGGTCTGACCAGATGAGTAGGAAAATGCATCTAGAAATCGAATGGCGAGGGGGAAATAAGTGCGCCTATGAATGCGGGGCCAGCAAGTGCTTTTATCATATCATGGGCACGAGATCGAGTCCCCACCGCCGTGCCTGTCGGCGGCCTCGAGGAACGGATGTTGGACGATATGGGCGTCTCTTGGCGCTCTTGAGCAGCGACGACCACCATCGCCCACCTTCAGCTCTGACGAGCCCCGAAGCCATTCCCCGCCAATTGTTTTTTCAACTTGGTTTTTTGTGGCCCCGACCTTGTCCCTGTCCCTAATTGTGTTTGAGTCGGAGGTCCGGTGCGGGTCTAACGGCCGGCGCGACCAGTTTGGATGCCGGCTGTGGCTGAAGGGGGCTGCGAAGTTCGGCATAGTGTGCTTTGCTTGAGCTTGGGCCTGTGTCATGTCATCCCCTTGAATTGATTGTGATTGGCCGTCGTTGCCCTAGGAGAACTAGCGGGTTGCGCTCCTCCACCATCATCCCTTTCCTCGCCCTCGCCCTTTCGCCTTCCTCGCCCCCTCCCAGCTCCAAGAGGTTTTTCCCCTCTGTTGCGCTGAGTACAGAACGTACATCTTCGTTGCAAGGCCCGAGCGTCTATCGTGCAGCCCTGACCTCCGTGCGAACGCACTGTTTCTTCGCGCTATCGTATCGCCTCCCGCGACTGATCTGATACCGCGAGTATCCTCTGATCCTCTGGACGAGTATCCCGGTAATTGAGAGGGTCCCACTACCCCCAAATGTACGTTCCCCTCCCCTCCCCTGTTCTCCATGGCTACTACACCCGAGGAGGGTATTTTTAGCCGAGTTTGCTGTGTGCTGATTGATTTTATATCAATTTTTTGCTCTTGCAGTTGTTCGATTTTGGTCATCCCCTCCTGCTTTGATCACTTCCCCATCATGCCGCTTCCTCCACCAGCTCTGCCGCTGCCAGTCCCTCGCCAGCTTCACCTTCGAACCGGTTGGTCGGATGTTCACGTGCGGCCTGACTGAAGTTCGGTGGACATATACCGGTAACCCAGCCCCGTTAACTCTCAACATCTCGAACATAAATGTCGCTCAACAGGCTCCTTTGAGCCCTCTGCCTACGAACCCTCCGCCTACGAGCCCTCCGACAACCACGGTTCCGCGTCTCAGACGACAGTCCAATGGGTATGGCGGTGCCTACTTACCGCCGGTCAATGTGATCCTCGCTGCCGGAATAGACCCAACTCCAGGCAATTGGACGTGGCCTGGTGTTACCGTTCCCCAAGGCTGGTATCAGATGTTGGCCTATGTCCAGGGTGTCCTTCAGACCTCTTCATCTTCCTTTTTTGTCATGAATGGTACAAACACCGATTGTGTCGTTCAATACGCTGTGGCCCCTTCCACGCCTGCCCAGTACTTCGACATCGTCAACCCTCGTCCCTCCTGCTACGAATGTTGCCTCATCATCGGGGCATTCTCACACAGGTGCTATCGCAGGTGGGGTAATCGGTGGGATTGCCTTCCTCGCTGTTGCCATTGCTGCCTTCCTCTTTCTCTGCGTTCGTCGGCAGACGTCCCGCTCCCATCGTGGCGATGAAAATCGCACCCGTCATCGGTGGTCCGAGTTGTCGTTTAGGAAGTCACTCAGCTTTGCCAGGTCTTCCATACAGAAACCTCTTTCGGCTTTACCGCCCTTGAGGCCGACCAGACGTTTGTAGGATCAGAAGAGGAGGTCAGCACGGTTGACCACGAGAAGGCAATTGCCGCTGCCCAACGCTCGATGCCAGCTTACCAACCCACCCGAAGCCAATCTCTGCGCACCTCCACACAGAGTCACGGCTACACTGCGTCCAATGCAGAACCACTAGCCCGCCGCGCCTCGTGCAGTGCTCATCCAGGAGAGGCGATCCCGTTAGAGCGTACCCACACCGCCGGCGGTGGTGCCGGTGGTGCTACCGGTCCTCGTCGCAAGCCCGCGCCACGCTACGATGGCCCCGAAGTTGAAGTGGGGTACACTGGCCGTTCTTCGTCGCAGACGACACTGGACTCTATTCATGGCAACGCTAAAGGAAGCGGTGGTCCGGGCGGTGGCCACGTCCTGCGACACCAATCTAGTTTTGGCGCAATGCGTCCGATGCACGTAATGATGCCGGATCCCCCACCGACTGCGCGCAGGTAGACATGCCCGAGCAACTGTACGTTTCCTACTCCCTTTCCATCTCACTTGATACCTGTGGACTAATTGCGAATCCAGGCAGTCTGCTGGCCGGGCTGAGTCAGCTGTCCTTTCCTTTTATCCAACCTTCCGGTTCTCCGCAGCTTTGCTAGGACCTGCGTATGTATCGCTGCTCTGAAGTTTTATCACCTGTCGTATGCCTGGACATAATCTGAAAGTGGTACAGTTATTCTTGGTTTCTTACGTTGTACTCCCTATTGTTCCCTCTGCTACCCCCTCCTACATCTTTTACTTCTTCGAGCTCACCCAGCGTCATCGGGCCCCCACCGCGGGTGAATCTTTATAGTCGGCGCTGTCGCTCACCTCGATTGCAGGTGGATATCACAATCGAAGCATTTTTCCTTTGAGTTTCTGATCTGCCTGGCAGTATGATCAAGGAACGTCTGTTGGCGAACACAACGATCGACTATCCGTGGCTCTCACTGTCATGTCACACCATTGACAAACCCATCAAATGCGTTTGATGAGCGGACATGAGCGTTGCGCTGTCAGCATGTCAGCTGACTGGTACTCTTGCGCAGTGAGGACTAGGCGACGGTTTTGATCATCAACTAGAGTACACGCACAAGTCGTGCGGCGCTGTACGTGGTGCAGCTGCGCTCGAGAGAGACTTGGGGGCAATACTCCACCACGCGAATGCGTGATTGATGGCCCTTGCGTTCGAGACCCCCTTCTGCCGGTGATCGTACCACTTGCGAATTTGACCGGAGGTCCTCGTCGCGCTTGCGTTAGGTCAATGACTCGAAGTCAGGGGAAGAATTATGGCACCTCGACTTAGATCAGTGCAGGAGGTCAGTCCTCTTACCCCGCTTGCAGTCAGTCCTACCCAACGGGCGGGAGTGTTTTACAATTCCACACTCCATCGATGTTCATCTCCGACGGGAGTTGATACCGATCGTCCGTCGGATATAGTACCCATACAGTACAGTACAGTTTGTACTGTACGCCTGCCCGACGGGGAAAGAGTGGGATCACAAAATTTGTGCGCCCCCCGGGACTTTTTTCCTTGAAGTTTGACGTTTTGCCCTAGGACCCAACCACGCACGCCGCATGCGGTATGCTGGACTGGCGTGGATGATTTCCGATCGTCGATCGTGAATAGAAATGGGCAAAATTGGCACACCAAAATATACTGCTGGGCCTGGGCAATGGGCGCCCCACGCCTCGCCCATCTTTTTTGATATCTCTCAAACTTGATTTGGCTGGCGGTACTTTTTCTCCACCGCCCGACGGACGCCCATGAATTTTTTTTTTTTTTAAATGGCATAAGAAGGACGATTTACTGGAATTAGTCTAAAGGCGAAGTCTGCGCGCTAACGGATCGAGACCCTCCCATTCCAAACCAATCTCCAAATCCCCAAATCCCCAATTCCTAATTCCTAAAACCGTCATAAGGCGCGTTTTGTGTGTGCGTGTGTGTGCGCGTGCTTTGTGCTTTGCGTGTGCTTGTGTGATGCCGTGCCAAGTCGCCAAGGTCGCGACGCGGGACGCCGCACACCGGCCAGGAACGGCCGCGGCCGGCGATATCCAGGGGGCGAGATCTAACTAGATGACCCGCGCATACACACACCCACAGAAATACTAGTACTACTGTACAGTAGGTTTGACAGTGACAGGCTGGACGGACGGCATAGCTCTGCATCCGCATCGATACATAGCACCCATGGCGCTCGTTGTAGGACCACGACCTCCAGCCTGTGCATTTGTGCGCGCGCGCAAAGGGCTTCAAAGACGGCAGGATGGCAATATGATCACATCACGTCATGGCCGGGCACAGTCAACGCACAACACAGCACAGGGCGGCACGGTACCAAAGTGAAATGCCGTCCACGCGCGTTCCCTGTGGCCTCGAAAGTCGCCTCTCCTTGCCCGCTCCTTACAGTAACCTAAAGGTTGGAATTGACTTCTCTCATATCCGAGTCCGAGTCTACCAGTTCTGTTGCTTCGGCTGCTGTGCCGCCGCCTGATCAAAGGGACGTGGAAAGCCACCAAGGTTTGCCCTCACTTTGTTTTGCTCATGACGGGCCGTGACGATTTTTTCTATGGGCAGGGATCTTCGTGATCGACGTCGACGACGACGACCAAAGGTTCGTTGGGGATGTGTTTTTTTTTGCATCGCTCTATTTTCTTCGTATGCGCAGCACCCGCTCACACGTTCGTTGCAGCCGAGAATGGATTCGGCTCAGCCCCCGCGGCCTCCACCAAGATATGGAAGTTGTACGAGAGCGCAGCTGACAAGCACGACACGGAGCTCGCCGGGACGTGGAGGGGACAAACGGACGCCATGCTGATCTTCGTACGTGCGCTCGCTCGCTCCTACATTCCATCGTCCCAAATCCGTCCCCAAGGCATCGCTGACGCTGACGCCTCGTTCGTTCCCCCCATTCCAACAACAACGACACAGACCGGTCTCTTCTCCGCCGTTGTCTCCGCGTTCATCATCGAGACGTACAAGATGCTCCTGCCGGACAACAGCGACACCATCGTAGTGCTCCTCACCCAGCTCGTCGCCCAGTCCCAGCCGAACGGCGGCACGTCTTCTACTATCCCGTCCGCTGGCCCCGCACAGGCTGCCTTCAAGCCCTCGGCGATCGCGATCCGCATCAACATCCTCATGTTCCTGAGCTTCTTCCTCAGCCTGACGTGCGCGCTCATGTCCACGCTGATCCAACAATGGGCACGAGAGTACCTGCAGTACTCCCAGCTCAGCGCTCCGCCGCAGAAGCGCGCCCGCGTGCGCGCGTACCTCTTCCAGGGCCTGACCAAGTTCCAGATGCGGAAGATGGTCGAGAGCATCCCGGTGCTGCTCCACATCTCCGTCTTCCTCTTCTTCTTTGCGTTGAGCGAGTTTCTTCGGACCGTCGACCACACCGTCGGACTCACGGCGCTATGCTGCGTCATCGTGCTCCTGTCGGCATATCTCATCCTCAGCGTCCTCCCTCTCGTCGTCAGCAGCGCCCCGTATCAAACTGCCCTCACCACTCCGCTGCGCCCGTGCGCCGTCTTCCTGTGCTTCGTCTCAAGGTGCCCGTGTGGGCGTGAAGGGCGGCGCCCCTACCATTTCCTTTCGCTCCTTTCTTGCCGCCGCCCTTCAGCATAACCGCTCGCATGATCTGCTCGCCGACACCGAACGGCGAGCGGCCAATCTCGACTATCTCGCTCTGCAATGGTTGCTCGAGGATGTCGACGAAGATAACATGGACAAGTTCGTCGTCGGACTGCCCGCACTTGTCCACTCTCCATTCATCACGGATGCGAAAGGCACCGTGGAAGCCCTCGTTGCGGATGGGTTGCTAGAGCGAGTCGAGGAGCATCTCGGGTCAAGCATGCTGTCGCGCGAGCTCTCGCAGGCGGCGAGTATACGCCGTGCCTTTGCGTGTCTCGAGGCGCTGGACGCGGTTTTCTCGGTCCTCGACCAGTGGTTTGATAACCCTCGGTGCATACGAGTGACCAATGCCGTCATCAAGTCCTCTGACGTGCTCCGCACTCGTCAAGACTCCGCCGTCGCGTTGCGCGCTGCGTGTATCAGAGCAATGACGTTCCGCAAGCTCATCAGTTCGCTCTCTGCGCCCGCCACGGTGCATTCCCGGTTGCCCCCACACCTATTGGCATTGGCGCTGCGCCTGCACACTTGGCTGTGCGTCAACACCCGTCTCTGGGGAAACCGAGCCCACCTTGAAGACGTAGAAAAACAAGTGGGGCCCGATTTGTACGACGCCCACTCCACCATCATTTTCGACGGACACCTGATCAACTTCCTGGTCCTGATACGGGACGTCCTTTCGTACGCTGAACGATCGACGCTCGACCTTGCTCAATTGTGGGAGACCCTGGATACGATGGTCGCCACTTTCAGCATCACCCAGCCTACAGTCTCCGCTTCCGCGCGCTCTCGATTCGAAGAAGTACACGCCGATGTCCACGAGTGCCTCTATGTCCATGACAAAGTAGGAACGCGCGAAGGACCCAATAAGATCTCATTGATGCCCGTTTCTTCGGGCTTGGACGACCCGGAAGTGCTGGGTGTTGGTGGTTTGACCAGTAATAGCTCCGCGTTGAGGGTCCCAAGTAAACCGCATAAGGTCGGCGCCACAGTCCAGAGGAGTTTGCCTACTCACGCCGCTGAACGATATCGTCGAATACTGGAGTTCCTGGACAGGGTGGACAAGGGGTCGCGCCTCGCGGCCATACTATACGTGAACCTAAACCAATCCCAACCCAGCGCCCCGGAATTATTCTCCTTCACTGACGATTTACACTTGCGGCATGACGAGGTATACTCCACAGATCCTTTCGATAACTTGGACGTCCTCCGAGCTTTCTTATCCGCACTTCCCACTTTCGACTCCCCCACCCGTCGAGAAAAGGCCCGTGACACGGTCGGAAAGATGATTACTGCGGACGGCCTTTTCAGCAATATCAGTGAGCACCTAGACGCATGTCGTGATGAGGACATGCCGGAGGAGACGCGGGAGAGCACGTCCATGATGTGCCTCGAAATCCTCGAACAAGTTTTCATGCTCTTCGAGGGCTCCCGGACTGTTCGCTGGTACGAATTTGGCGTGGACGCCGTCCTCATCGCCGTCAACAACGTCGCGTTCTCACAGGAGATGGTGGGAAATACTTCCGGGATGCATGCGTATTGTGTTCTGGGCATCATGCTCACGTCATATTGGGCCAGTATCACTCCCGAAGGGTTGACGACCACCCACCGGCCGTGCAGAATCCCGAGGAGCAGCTCTTCGTTCTCATGCTTTACGACTGGCTGTGCCTTGGCAACCAACCGGAGCGCGAGCGGAGAGAGGGCCGACTCGAAGGCGACCCAGAGACGAGCAGAGAAGCCGCCTCGCCCCGATATCTCAGGAGCCTCCTCACCAGCGGCCCGCTGCAGAACTTCTCGATCCTGGCGTTCCACATGGTGCCCCATCTCAAAGAGGGGGAAGACATCCCGGACATCGTGTGGTCGACGCTCCGTGAGCTGATGGACGTGCCCGGCCTTGCGGACGCGGACGACGAAGTGGCGTTGCAGTACTTTGGCGTGGTGCGGAAGAGCGTTCGTATGTCGGTCGTCGAAGAAGAGGGGGACCCGTCGCAGGAGCAACTCGACTTGCTTGGGCTCGTGAACACCGTCGCAGAGAGCTTGAGCCTCCCCGAGCTGCCGATGCCGAACATGGTTATAACGCCCGACACGCCCCCGGGGGAAAATACCCCGCCAGACAGAAGTGGATACGCGCCCGTGTACATTTGAATGCTGTTGGTCGCAGACCGCGTGTAATCGTAGTTGTACCACAAAATCGGAAGTTTACGGGTTGATGTTATACGAAAAGTACGTCTGCGAAGAGATCGGCCCACCTTCGTCGAGGATGGAGCCCGTGTGCATGGTGCGTGTATCCAAAGGTTTCTGGTTAAAGAGGTAAATGAACATGTATGGACGGGACTTGCATATCCTCTGTTGGCTGATGTGGGTGTTGATGCGCTTGACCTCGGTCCATGGTCATCTGTCTGATTCTTTATTAGCCTCATGGATTGCTCAAATCCCATTTTATTCTTTGTAGGCAAGTCTCGTTCCGCACTTATTGAAGGGCCAAAAAAACATCAGCATAGACGACTGAGATAACTCGCATTGGCTGGTCCGGCCCGACCGTTTAACTCGTCAAATTTCCCGTTACTTCCGCGGCTATACCCCCACTGTTGTGTCTCCCTTCGCCCTCGATACGCTCATATTCTTTCGACGTCGGCAGCGCGCCGGAAAACCATGATTTGTTGGTATGATCATCAATATTTCCTTTATCGGGCTGGCCATTGCGCGTTGGTTGGTGCGCGGCTCAGCTGTCCACTGGTACTACCTTGCGCCGAGCGCTGAGCCTCCTACCTCGGCTAACTTTCCTTCGTGTCTCTCTCGCTCCCTCACTATCTGCTATCCGCACTGGCTCATGCTTTGCTACACGCGCGCGCATACGGCAGGTCACAAGACGTTCGATTCGTATCCACCCTAGTGAGGTGATGTCGGATTCGCACTTCTTTCTTGCCATTGTTTCCGTCGATAAATCGTTTATCCGGCTTCGTCGTCGAGAGCGCTCTGTACATTACAAGTATTCCACCAACCATCTGCATCATGCGAATGATCAAAAATGAGGTACCCTAAACGATTCGTAGATTACAGTACCAACCCCATGTCTGAAGCCTCCCATGCTATTTTGGTGTATGTTGCCCAACAACCCCGCAATTCCCGGTGTCCACTGGATTCAGCCACTTCGTATGGCCTCCGACCATCTTTCCCACCATGTCGACTTTCGCTTCTTGTCAAGCAGTAGCTCCACGACATCGAATGCCCATTTCCTGATGCGAGGCGCAAGGGGGTCGCGTGGTCTTGCTGCGTGCGTCGATGTCAGCTTGTGACCTATGAGAAGGTTGACGATCTTTGGGTGCCCATTTGCTGATGCCCAGTGCAACGGCGTCCAGTCTGAAGTGCCTCTTCGCATTGACGTTGGCCCCGTGCTCCAATAGCAGGGTTACAACTTCGGCCTGTCCGCGGGACGACGCACATGCAATAAAAATCCGGAGTGATTCAGTTTGTCCGGGTCTACAGCTGCTGGTGCTCCAGCAACAGCCGCATGACCTCCAGATGTCCACCATGATATGCTGCGCACAGGGGAGTCATCTTGCGCTTGTCTGTCGCATTTACGTCGGCCCCGTGACGAAGTAATACCCCTACGGCGTCAAGATGTCCCTCGGCAGATGCCGCATGCAAAGGGGTTCCGCGGGTGCCACACTCGGCATTGACTTGTCCGTCTTGTTGGTGATAAGGTGCTCTGCCAAGCGACTGAACCCACACAACACCGCATAGTACAACGGGGTCCCTTCGGGTTCGGCGGTCCATTGGCACTCTCCCGGGACGCCCATCGGGGCCCAGCTCCGGTCCACATCGTGTAGGCGAGTCCATGCTGCGAGACGTTGCCGCATGGGGTCGAATAGACGTTCCATTTCATCTGGATTTCCGATGCCACATCCTTGAATTTGGCATGCTTCACCCAATACTCAGCAGCGTAGAGGGCTAGGGGAGATGCGGTGGGGCTATGTTCGTTCACTTGACGTAGCGCGTTGAGGCACGCTTTTGCGAGAGTAGCGTGGGCTGCATCTAAGGAAATGTAGTACTGAGAATTGTTTTCGAGGTCAGAGGTCCGGAGGCGATCGGAAGTCAAGAATTCTTTCACTGAAGAGTGACAAAATTGAATAATTCTTGAACCCTCGTGCTCGATGTTGTCGACAAATATGGAACATGGGGAAAGCACATCCTGCACGTTTTTCGGGCCCCTGCCCTTCACGTGATGGAGTGCGAGTCTAGATCAAATAATATCGCGGCGATTTCTTCAACACGAAGTGGTCGGAAAGCCGCAATCAAGCACTGGAAAAGGCGATGGGCGTGCGCTGTGTCTCTGAGGGATCTCTTGCAACGCCCGTTGTAGGTTTGTTCCAGAGTCGTCGATCCTTCCAGTTAGTATTTGGTAGTTCTTCAGAGCTCCTGTATGCTTTCAGGAAGACATTGACGCAGCATTTCTAATTGAAAAGACGCCCATCGGAAACTATGCCAGTCAATGAGCGATAGCTAGGTCATAAAATGAAATCTCACTTTCCACCAGCCTGTGAGGAGAGTGTCTCGATAACAAGGTCCTTATCCTGCATTCTCCACTTCCTCATGTCGATGTCTGTATCAACAAAAGTCGGATATAACCGTTGATATCTTCCATTTGCTGCTTTGCATGAAGGGACACGCGGCGCGATGGGGATGTCAAGGGGTCAAGAACAGCACTTATGTCTTGCTCGGGGCGACTAAAGATGCAAATGAATAGATTCGAATGCTCGACCCGACAAGGCGCCCACGAAGTCTAGCACATGTTGGCGGGCGGACGGAGATCCATGGTTACTCGGACACTCGTCCAGAGCATCCACGACAACAAAGATCGGAAGTTGTCCGGGAGTTCGAGCATGCTTTTGAGACATTCTGCAAGGACGGTGTCGCTGGGCTGTTCGGGGCCATCGCGATAGGCGGCGTACGATTGATAAAGAACATCCCAAAACGATCCGAACCGTGCTGAGTTGAAAGAGAAGGGATGCCAACAAGCCACGGAGATCGCTCTTGGAAGCATCCTTATCGAAATAATAGTACGCAAGTACCGGCTTGCCTTCTTGCGTGCTCTTGATGCTTTCGATCACGGCGGAACTTATCGAGAGGATGAATCCCGATCTCAGAAATCAGAAATATGCGAGAAACCGCGTACCAAAGAATAGTCTTTCCTGCACCGGCTACAATCAGGGAAGGCATGAATTGCTAGAAGGGCAGAAAGGGAAGGAGATGCATACGCTTGCCACTGATCCATAACAAAGAACCGTCCCTTTTCCATTCTTGAAATACGCTGCCCTCGATAAACCACTTTGAGGTCTCACCGTGCCGGGTGTTGCATGCGCTGTTGTGAATGACGGAGGGATCTAGAGGAGAGAGCCAGGTTCGAAGCTTCCCCGTGACTGGTATCCTGTAAGGGCGCGTCATCCTTTACGGCTAACAATGAGGGTATCAGGAATGAACAAACGATTAAGATGATGCTTTACTATTTTAGAGCAGTGAGAGAGTGCATGAAGACGGACAGAAAACGTTGCGTACACTCTCCGGTCGCCTCGTCATTACGGTGCATAAGCCCCAAGATGCTTGTTACCACCAATCTACTCTCTCCGTTCACAAGCATCTCCAGCCGTGAGAGAGCATCTTCAATGTCCGTCCTTCCCTCCAGCCTCCTCGCGAACGTTTCTGTGCATATTCAGCCAGGGAAGAGCATCGCGATGAGATCGACCATCAACTCACTGAATCGGCCCTTTGTCATCACCCTTGTCGAAAGCACAAGGATGGAAAGTAACTGCGCCATAATCATTACGAGTGACTGCGTCAATCTACTCGTCAGTGGGATCTCAGTGTACACGTTCAGACGCTGGAGGATGAGGTGAATGCGTTTAAATAGATTGGTGAGTGTGATGTAGCTCCCTGCAACATTCTTCGCGGCCTGAGTTGAATATTACGCTGATGCACGACAAGGGACGTTTCGAGGAGACTTACTGAGAGAAGGACATCGATAGCAGCCA
Organism: Russula brevipes; assembly: GCA_022496215.1. Taxonomy (NCBI): domain Eukaryota; kingdom Fungi; phylum Basidiomycota; class Agaricomycetes; order Russulales; family Russulaceae; genus Russula; species Russula brevipes. The sequence goes on along the minus strand of WTXF01000051.1, from coordinate 25,174 downwards.
AAAATATTTGAACAGCTGAATTCGGCTAAGAACTAGATGTCGAAGAACAGTCATAGAGAATGAATAAGGTGACTCACTAGGCTGATCCCTCCCGCAAGTGCTTCTAAACAGTTAAACAGAACACGGACTATCGGTTCCAACGATTCCATCAAATTATGACCCTCATGAGATTCACCGACGGCCTGTGCTTGTGTACTGAGTGCACCCGAGAGGTCTTTGGGACTATCCCAACTGCGGAGCCGTGCGGCAAATTGGTGGGTGTGTAGTGCTATTCTTTCCATCATCGGCAAAAAAAGTTGTAGCTATATAGTGCTATATAGCACGTGGAGCTCGGCTAGCTGTGTAGACTTCCCCCTGGTATATAGTGCGCGAGAGCAACCTAATGCGTATATATAGTCATGATAGCATACATAGATGCAATCTATGTATGCTATGTAGCCCTCATAGCAGTCAATGCTATAGATGCAATAAATGCAACAGTGAATATATATACTATAGCGTCGTGATAGCGATCGGGATGGTGGATAGTAGGTGCACGCTAGTATGCTAGATGCAATGAATAGAATCACACATTCGCAATTCAGATGACAGACAAATAAAAAATGACATTTATGTACTACTTTTATCGCTTGGACAAACTGTATTATATCTACTATCTACTACTGTTACTGATGCTTCGTCGCCCCTCCGCCTCCCTTTCCACGTCGTCACCCCCCGCCTCCCTTTCCGCGTCATCGCCCCCCGCCTCCCTCTCGTGCACTCGCGACGCGCACAGCCCAGCCCGGTGACGAGGCCCCCTCTATTGATCATGCGGATGACGTGCTGATCGTTGGCCCACAGCGTGGCCTCAATGTTATGTGCAGGCACTGGGACCTCATTAGCTGAAGATGTCCACCAAAGGAAGGTACAACTTACATGGTATTCTTCGCAACTAAGGCCCTGAGATGTTGTTTCTCAGATGGATGATGAACGTGTTGCTTGAGGTTGCCTCCACTTTGCAAGCTGGAAGCTATTTGAGCTGCTTTCTGACATCTTCGCTGGCCTGGGGGAGTGTTGGATCAGAATCACTGTGATGCAGACTGTGGAGGAGGTAACACACCTTTTTTTCTCGGCTCACCTCGCGCGCCCATGAAGGATAAGATTCCACACGCACGCACCTAAAGGACCGGAAAACGTTCTCTGCGTCAGCGTGCACAATGCCATGTGACATGACCTCCCCCTCAAAGTGCGCGAGCTGCTCGATCGGGTACCCACAGTAGCATGGCACACCCACGTTGCTGTCGATGTACGTGATCGCGTTCTGGATACCGTGTTGAGAACCGCGGTCCGCCACACGCAGCCCTTTGCTCGTCTCGTGCTCTGCTGGTTCGCCTGCCCCAGGCGGCGCCACGCCGTGACCGAGAACGTGTTGTTCTTGTACGCTTGAGTTTGACTCGGACATGTGCACCGAGTTGACAATCATGATCATGATGTCGATGAACGCAAGTGCAACCTGGCCAACAGGTGGGGAGAATGATAGTCAGCAGAAAAAAACCAAGTTGTGGGGGAAAAAGAGTCAGATGTGAGTACCTCACCGAGATATCTGAAGGACATTATACCATTCTTATGTTGACGGAGCGCCCAGACGTTCAACGGAGTTGGTCACCTGTCAACAGAGTTTCTGAATGGTCAGTGCACCGTTGCTTTTGTGGGTGTGGCGGGCGTCAGACTTGCGGGCGGCGGAATCTTGAGGGTGCTGGGCTCGGGGATGCAGCGGGATTTTGAAGAGTGTTGGCAGTTGTGGAAGTTGGCGGTGGCGGTGGCGTTTTTGCGAGCGGGGACCGGGTCTTGAGGGCTGGCGGTAAGGGTAGCAGTGACCTTGCTTTTGAGGGCATCGAGGGCGTTGTTCTTGCGAGAATTGCTGGTTTTGAAGTCAGGGACTTGAAGCATGGAAGAAGCGGCAGTGTGACAAGTGTTGGAACCTTGAGGGTATCGGAGGCGACGGTCTTGACGCGGGCGGGGTCTTGAGGGATTTGGGCGAGACGTCGACCACTAAGTCGGCACGAGAGTGAACAGGAAAGGGCGCACATTTCCAGTATAATACCGGATGACTGCGTAGCGGGATGGGAGCGAGTCATTGACGAGGCACGCGCTGAGTCGCCTTAGACAGAGGGGGTTCGGCTCTAAGATGCCAAACCGCCTTCCCCTGCCACTCGAGCCAATGCTGGGTCTTGGGCAGGGAGAATGTATGTACATGTGCCAAAACGTCCTCGCGCGCCTGGACGGGCCCCACAGCGCCCACATGGCGTGCGACGCAGGGCTCCACGCGCGCACGGCGTCCTCGAGCACGACGAGCTCGCGCTTGCGTGCCACCGGGGATAGGTCCTGGAAAGCGGGCGCGTCATTGTGGAAGCGTGGCCGCGGCCACCGGGACTTTTGGTTTGTCCACTAACCCGTAAATTACCCCAACCTGTGGGGGACCCATAGAACCCGTAGTGTTATAACTCGCGGGATGCGGGGTGGTCAACCCGCACGGGAGCGGGTATGGGGCTTGCCTCAGATACCCGTGGGACTACCTGTGCTGTTGCCTAGTCGTCCCTTCTGCCTTCGGCCTTACGCGATTCTTCGGTGTGTTTCAAGTTCGGGGGTGAGAGGCGTCGCTGACGGGCGGCGTGATGGATTCGGGCCCTTCTGTCACGGTGGCCGCAGTGTTGGGCGAGGATGAGGCGATCGGGTCGGTGATGGGTCCCAGAGTGTGCGTGCGGGTGCGGGTGCGAGGCTGGCTCCCAGGGCCTAGTACGCGCCTACATCCCGCTGCCTCCGTTGCAAGGAGGCAGGTGGACATGATGTGGACTGGATTGTAAGCGTCTCGCTGACTGCGAAAAAATTGGGTTGGAGGTTGTCGGGGGTGTGGAGGTTGCTTTTGCTAGTGTTGCGGGCGGTGGGCTCACGGGTTGTCTTGAAGTCGGGGACTTGAGGCACGCTGGAAGCGGCAGTCTTGCGAGTGTTGGGATCTTGAGGGGTGCCGGGGGCGACAGTCTTGGTCAATTTTGGTTTGCGGGTGATACAGGTGAAGTCTTGAGTATCGGGGGCGGCAGCGGTATCTGCGGTATCCGGTCTTGTAGCCGCGTGAACGATGGGGAGCATTGAGGATCTTGGCATGCGCACAGCAGGTCCTGTCAGCATCTGCGCACCTGTGCACGCGAGGAAGGCCCTCAATGCGTCCGTCTGGGGGCCCGAGTGGTGGAGGCGCGTTTCGTCGCCCATGCACTGAAGTCGTCGCCGTCGCCGCCACCGCCGCCGCCACTCGTAGGTGGACGGGCGGCGCGCACGGTCGAGGGGTCGGATCGGTGTGGGGGAGCAGACGGCATGGCCGCATGGGGCCGTCGTCCTTTTTTTCAGGGGGCCCAAGTGGTGGAGGCGCATTCGTCGCCCACGCACCGAAGTCGTCGCCGTCGCCGCCACCACCGCCGCCACTTGTTGGTGGACGGGCGGCGCGTGCGGTCGAGGGGTCGGATCAGGAGAGTGATGGCCAGCTTGACTGTGCCCCAACACGTGTCGTGACGAGGGCGACGGCGATGGCGGTCTGGCAATGTCGATGAGGCTGGGTGGCGGCGGTGGCGTCATGTTAACGAGAGTCGAGACCGGAGAGACGAAACGAGGGAGGGGAGGCTGAGGGGATGGCTGACAGCGGCGGGTTGGGGGGCCGCCTACTGAGCGCTGAGCGGTGGCGGACGGTGACCGGTGACCGGTGACCGGTGAGCGCGTGAGCGACAAGCCGCGGACGACAGCTGAGCGCTGAGCGCTGAGGGGCGACGTCGGTCTTAGCACATTTGTAGCATCAAAACATATATAGTTACTATAGCCATCATAGATAGCTTGTGCACGATAGTATAAGTAGTTTTTGATGTTTGTGTATATAGCACTATATAGTTATACATGAGTGGTATATCGTCTATGTAGAGCTATTGTAACACGGCTGAGCGTGTGAAAAACGATAGATGATGAGATAAGCGTCACACACGAGCTCACGCAACCAGAACCTGCCCAAATGCTAGGATTTCTATTGCGAAGCTACGTTGGTGACAATAAAGTTATATCTACTGTATCTGGGGCCATCACGGGCCCTTTATAAGTATTCTACTATACCATTACCATGTGAATTCGCACCTGCGTCGTCCCAGAGACGGACGCGTATATTGCCCTCGGGCGGACGGGGCCGAGCCCCGTTCCCACGGTTATATGTGTGAGACAGGGAACGAGTCCCTGCCTCGCACGGGCATGTGCCCATCGGGCGTGGTTGTGTACAGTGCCCGACGTCACGGTAAGGCAGCTTCGTTGCCGGCTGTCTTACATCCTCCCCCTCAAAACAACGCAAAGGGGTTTTATAGTAAAGGCTGTTCCGCAGTGGCATGCACTGTAGGAACTTAATACATGGATGCCCTACATATACTATGTACAGGCGGGGTGGCGTGGATGCCGACGCGTTCAACGAGGAACGCGGTGTGTTGTCGGGTGCTGCCTTATAGGCGAGCCCCACGCGTACGTCGTCGTCGTCCATGGGCGTGTCGTCGAGCGAGACGTCCACATATTCGCCTTGATAATTCAAATCGGCGTCGTCTTCGGGGTCATGGTGGTCGGGCGGCGGCTGTGGTTGTGCACGGCGCGCAGCACGCGCTCCAACCGGGTTGGTTGAGGCGATCGCGATCTCCAGCTGGGTAAACATCTTCGCGTATCGTCCGGGCACGCAGCGCATCTTGGCGGTAGCTCGGAGGAGGGATTCGCGTGTCGTGTGTTTTTTCGTGAGAGGAGCAGCCATCAGGGTAGCTGTTGCGCCCTCGACGTGCATTGTCGAGCACCCTCGATCGATGCGTAGGATGCCTCGATACTTGTACTTGTGCTCCAGTGCTGGTATCTCGTTCTGCTCGTGTTCGCGTCGCAGTCTTCTCCAACGTTTGAGCGCGCGGATGTGTACTTCTCCGCGTAGCTCAGTCGGCACGAATCGTAAGCAATTTGTGAGGACCGCTGTATAATCCCCTTGGTTGGGGTGCGTGAAAAAGTTCTTTCTTACGGTGGGGTTAGTCGAGTCGGAGTCCGGCATAAGCACACCGTCCCTCCCCCCTAAAAGTAGGCCCCGGGGTGGGAGAGAAAGGTCGTCGGTGCGGGGCGAGAGGTCGTCATCCGAGGGGAATGGCGCGGCGCCTGGGGTGAAACCGTCGGGTGCGCTGGGAAGAGCGCGGGAACCGGAGGGAGTGGCTGAAAGCCGGGATAGAAGTCCACCCTCGGCGCCGAGGGCTGGGACGCCGTCTGCGCGATGAGCGCGAGGGCCGTGGGGAGCAACCGAACGCCGGGGGAAACTCGTCACGGCCGCGTCGTTGGATGGGAACTGGGAAACTTTCACCCCCCTTATGATCACACCGCGAGGCGGAATAGGGAAGCAGGGCTCCCGGGTGGTGAGAGTCCGCTGCGCGTGGGCGTCGAAGTCACCAGAGGCGTCGAGTTGCGACGAGCCAACGGCAGTAAGAAGAAGCTCGACCGGACCCTGACAGAGGACCGGGAGAACCGAAGGGAACCCCCCGAAGGGCGCGAACGGGGATGGCGCGAACGCAGCCGGGGTGGGTGGGACTGGCGCGTCGCCATGAGCTTTGACCGGCGTGTTGCCAAAAGCTGCGACTGGGGTGTCGCCAGTATCGTCAATCGTAAGGGATGAGGCGGGCGGCGCGTCGCCAGGAGTGTGAAATGGCGTGTTGCCAGAGGCATCAACTGGCGCGGCCGGAGGCAGCACGGAAGACCAGGGAATGGTCACCGCGCGCAGGGTGAATGGGTGGGTGGGCTGGAGCGGTCCAGCGACGGGGTCCTCCCGCGTAGACGAAGCCGGGCGCGATAGGCCGCGCGAAGGCGACGGTGACGATCCGTGCCGGCACGCGACTTTGCGTTGACGAAATGTATGGTCGCACAGGCGTTCGTTGTCGTGTCGGAGATCGTCCAATGCAGCGCGCGGGGCTCGGGGGGCCTGGCACGATTCTGCGCATTCTGCAGATGAGCGTCCTAAGATGGTTGCGTTTCTCTGCTGCTCGGCCCCAGTGGAAATAGCATCACCGAAGTCCGAAGCGGGGGCGAAAGGTACCAGCCATGGGTCGCACCTGTTGCCCTGGTGAGCGTCGTGGGTTATGACCCGCACACCGGTATGGTCAGGGCAGTCCGCAGGGCGGTTGGGGTTCGCTGATTGCGGGGGTATTTTCGCCTTGATGGTGCTGTCCAGTGGAGGGGGTTCCGGTGGGACCCTCTGCACGATGTCCGCGTACTCTGCCGACTGTCGGTCGTGGCGTGCGTGAGCGTCGACATGTCGTCCGCTCGTCTCATTGAATTCAGTTACGAGTTTATTGGTACTCATATGCTGAGTGTGCGCTTCTTGTGCGCTCTGGCAGCGATCCCGGGTCGCGTCATAGCGCGAGTCCCAGTCCGCGTCCTCGAACTGAGGAGAGGCTGGCCTTGCATCAGCCTCGCGTTCCTGGAAGACCCGTAGGAATTCAGTTTCGTCCTCGTCGGACTGTGTTGCATAACCGTCGAACTCACCACGGTTTGAGTTCTCCTCTTCGGAGTCCTCGTCGTAACGACCGCCATCAGGATCGTAATCCTGATCGTCGTTGTCCGACGGCGCTGCGCTACCATCGAACTCATCGTAGTTCGAGTTCTCGCATTCGAAATCCTCGTTGTACTGAGTGCCGTCAGAACCGTAGTCCTGACCGTCTTCGTCCAACGGCACTACGGTACCGTCGAACTCATCGTAGTTCGAGCCTTCGTATTCGACGCCCTCGTCGTACTGAGCGCCATCAGAACCGTAGTCCTGACCGTCTTCGTCCAACGGCACTACGGTACCGGCGAACTCATCGTAGTTCGAGCCTTCGTATTCGACGCCCTCGTCGTACTGAGCACCATCAGGACCGTAGTCCTGACCGTCTTCGTCCAACGGCACTACGGGACCGTTGGACTCCTCGGGAAATGAGGTCTCCTCGTCGAGGTCCTCGTCGCGCTCGGCGGTGAGGGTATCCTCTGCTTCAGCGTCGTCGTTGTACTCCTCGGGATCCTCGTCGCGCTCGGCTGCTGCGATTGTGTCCTCTGCTTCGGAGTTGTCGTCAGCCTCCTCGGGATACAAGGTCTCCTCATCGGGATCCTCGTCGCGCTCGGCTGCGAGTGAGTCCTCGGAGTCGTCGGACTCCTCGGGATACGAGTTCTCCTCGTCGGGATCCTCATCGCGCTCGGCGGCGAGTGAGTCCTCGGCTTCGGACTCGTCATTGGACTGACTGTTGTCATAAGTCTCGTCCTGCTCCGTCAAAGCTTCGAGTTCGCGTACGGGACCTACACCGCTAAGGCTCGCGTCTCCGAGCTCCGGTGATTCGCTGTCCTCGTACGACTCTGTCCGTCGTGCATCGCTCGCATGGCTATCGTGCGAGCTATCCCTGTCGGACCCGCGTCCGGGTCTGATGGTGCCCAGGGACTTCTCGTAGCGTCGTGCCTTCCGCACGATGTCTTCGATCGGACTGTTCCCGGCAGATATGCCGTCGTGCAACGCGAGGTGGTTTTGATAATCCCTCGGTAATCCACTCAAGAATCTCCTTCTAAAGGAGTAGGAGTCGGGGTACTGTGTGAGCCTTCCGGCCCACATCAGTAGCTCGCGATGGAACGCGCGCACTCCGGTCTCGTAGGTGAACCGTATTCGCTCGTATTCGTGCGCCGCTTGCTGCGATGAGGCCGTGGTGACGAAGGTCCGGTATAGCTCTAGGACGACGGACTCAAACGTCCAATCGCGAAGACCACGCTGTGGTCGCTCGACTTCGTGGATGAACCATCGTCCGGCTCTTGATTTGAGGCAGCTTCCTGTTACCAGGATTCTGTCTCCATCCCTGTCCCTACCGACTAGGCGATGTTGTATGAAGTATCGTAGCAGGCCTTGCAGCCAGCGCTCAAATTGGTCGATGTCGTCCTCCCCTCCGTAAGGTTCGGGCAACCTGGCGCGCGGCCCTCTCAGTTCGGGCTGGCCACCTGGCACTCCTCTTAGGGAGTCCAAGATGTACCGCCTCAAACTGGCGGCCATACTTGCGTCGTACTCCGGATCGGGTTGGCTTCGCTCGGCGGCTTGCCGGGGTGGCTCGGCTCTTGTCCCGGAGTTCGTGCTTCTTGCTCGGGGCGCGTAGTCTTGGTCCAATAGACTTGTATTCGTCGTCTGTCCAGCCAAAGGTCTGGCTGTATTCAACGTTGGTTGACTCCTCCTTCCGGCATTGTCGGAGCGAGGAGCGCTGCGAAGCGTTCGCACTCCTTCGAGTTGGGTCTGCGCCCTCTGTCGCCGCGCGTACTCTGTCGGTTCCTCAGTGGGTCCACGAGCCGCGTACAACGCTTGACAGTCCCCTTCGAGTCGTGTCTGGATCCTTTGGCGACGTGCGAGATCTTCCGACCCCTCCGTCGACCCGCGTTCCGCGTTCCGGGCTTGGCTAGCCCGGGCGCGGGGGGAAGGGTCTGTTTCCCTGGTGCTAATTCGCGAAGTCAGCACCTGGGTCGCGGCGACCATTTCCTCCATTCGGGCTCTTAAGCTCTCCGTTTGAGCTTCCATGCCCTCCATTTGAGCTCCCATGGTCTCTACTCGAGCCCCCATGGTCTCCACTCGAGCCTCCAAGGTCTCCAATCGTTGGTCGGCGTGAGCCAGCGTCAGTCGAATGCCGTCCAGCTCGGTATTCGCTTCTTGTCTCACGTGGGCGATCTGCGCGGACCAACGCGCTGAGAGCTTGTCCAAGGTCGCTCGGCTTCCTTCACGAGTTGGACTTGAATCGGCATATTGGGGAAGGGCGTCTCGGGCGCGTCCTTTTCCCTTGTCTAAGCAGGTTATATAACCTGTCCCTTCGAACGAAGGGTCATAACTTACCGGTGCGGGTATGTATTCCTGCTCCGGTTCGTGGAGTAGGGCGCTAGTCCCTTCTCCAACATTGCCCTGGAGTGTAACCTCCTCGGGCAGTTTTCCTGACGTGCCAGGGCCTTTGGCCATGCTTTGACCGTGGCTCTCTCCGGATGGAGTCGCTCTTGCGACGCGCGCGAACGCGCTAATCCGATCCCTTCCGGATGGCGTGGACGTAGCCTGAGCGACGTGAGCCTGTCCGGGTAACGTAGAAGCCAGCCGAGGAGCGCGGGCCTGCAGCGTAAGAGTAGGCTGAAGGGCACGGCTGCTCCGTTTGGGCGGCGTAGAGGTCGACGTAGAAGTCGACTGAAAGATGTTAGCATGTCTAGGAGGCGCGGCAGTCGACTGGGGGACGCGGGCCAGTTTGGGCGGCGTAGAGGTCGACTGAGATGTGTAGGCATGAGCATGTCCAGGGGGTGCGACAGTCGACTGGTGAACGCGGGCCAGTGTGGGCGGCGTAGAAGTCGGCTGAGGAGTGTGGGCATGCCGGGGAAGCGCAGGGGTCGACTGAGCAGCGCGGGCCTGTTTGGGCGGCGCGGGGGTCGGCCGATATGTGCGAGCAGATCTTGGCGGCGTGGGGATAGCTTGAGGGACGCGAGCTGTTTTGGGTACGCGGCTTAAGGTACGTGTCGCGGAGGAGAGTCGAGCTAGATTGCTCGCGTCCCCTGGGGCGTTTGTGTCTTGAGCGCGGCCGGTGTTGCTAGTGTCCTGGTTACCCTGAGGTGGCTTCAAGCTAGCCTGAGGTCCGAGTGGCTGGGATCGTCGCGCGGCCTGAGCTGAACGCGTGTCCTGCACTGAGGTTCCATTACTATGATGCATAGTTTCTGGAGGTTGCTATTCGATAGCTAGTGAAGGCGTTGTCGAACGTCTCTTCACAATAGAAGGCCTCGCTTGGAGGGTTCAAAAAAGTGTAACACGGCTGAGCGTGTGAAAAACGATAGATGATGAGATAAGCGTCACACACGAGCTCACGCAACCAGAACCTGCCCAAATGCTAGGATTTCTATTGCGAAGCTACGTTGGTGACAATAAAGTTATATCTACTGTATCTGGGGCCATCACGGGCCCTTTATAAGTATTCTACTATACCATTACCATGTGAATTCGCACCTGCGTCGTCCCAGAGACGGACGCGTATATTGCCCTCGGGCGGACGGGGCCGAGCCCCGTTCCCACGGTTATATGTGTGAGACAGGGAACGAGTCCCTGCCTCGCACGGGCATGTGCCAAGGGGGTGGCGGAACGCGGATCCCGGACCTTATGTGGGGGGGAGGGGGGGTCCGGGGTCCAGAAAAAAAAAAGTTTGACATGGGCAAAAAAGGCAGCCAAACCCACTTTTTGGGCAGTGGAAGGCGAAAATCCCACTGAGGATCACTCAATGACACACAATAATAGTCCCAGTGATGGGAGTAGGGGCTTGACATCATCAGCCGGCCGGCTGAACAAGACCGCGCACGACCGTGAGGAACAGGTTCGCGAGCTGCGAGTTCCTCAAAGCGGTCGGCGGGTCCGAGACCCTCGAGGACCCCCATGCGCCACACGCTGCTTGCCACCGACGCGCAGTTCCTCACACTAGTTCCTCACCCAGTCACACAGGTGCAGACAGGCGCAGGCCAACGACAACAAGACACCTCGCTTCTTGAGTGAATCTTTACTCGACTTCAAGATGCCGCACGGTTCTCCCCATTTACGACTCGTCTATCGTCTATCTGTGGCGCAGTCTCAATAAGCAGTGCCCCCTCCTTCCCTCCCTCGGAAAGTAGATTATCAACACAACTGCCTTTCGCCTACACTCAGCGGCCCTGGACATGATGGGTCTCTTCTCTTCACGAAAGGGAGGCGACGCGGGCCTTCCTCTGCGGACGATAAAGCACCAGAGGACACAAATTCAGACGATACCTCTATCTCGTTTGTCCCCTCAACCCCGCTCCTCTCCCCGCGTAAATGTCTTCTCAACTACATCCTGCTCACAGAGATGAACGCTCGCTCACCTTGTCCCTCATTTCACAGCTAAGGTGTCCCCCCCTCTTCCACTCGCATCCCACTGCGAATGCGACACCTCAGCCCCCTGTGGCCAACCTCCAGAATCGACATGGGTCTCTCCAAGGTCACCCTCCCACCTCCCAACATTCGTCCTCGAGCTAAGGGGCATGCTCGAGCACATAACGGACTTCATGGCCCGTCCGGACCTCATCTTTGGGTGGGTCTCTCATCCCGGTGGTCACAGTGCGGCACCCTTTTCCGCGCCTCACATGCTAATGTTATTTTTCGTCCCAATTGCAGCGCTGACTGGTGTGGTTTTACATCGCAGAACAAGGTGCGTCTACATTTCCTGCTCCGTTCCTTTTCAACGCCCCTTCATCTTCGCTCGCTCTTTGCAGTTTCACATCATCCACCTATATCCGCCTTCTATATTTCACTTGTGAACAAGGTCGCCATCGTTGGCGAACTCCGGCCACAGTCCGGGTTCCTTGGCAACTCAGTCTCGACGACTATGGAGGGTGAGTGCTGCATATCGTTGCCGGCCACCCAGAGGACGCCGGTACGAGGCTAATTGCGCAGGTCCCTCTGAACTACGGGCACTCGCCCGTGTTCGCATGCCAAGCCGGATCGAAACTCCTCGCGGAAGAATTCGGCACCGAATACGACGAGGGAGTGGAACATCGACGGGTTTCCCCCAGAAGACGCTGACGTTCCGACGTTTGCGGTATCCGTTGACCTCGACCTTTTTATGGTCCCCGACCGCGCTGCATGGGTGTGCATCCCTAGCGAGGGTGCCGAGGGTGCTGCCCCAGGCAAAGGCGACAGCCGTGCAGCCCCCGGATGACGGCGGCAGGTGTGCGGCCCTAGGCGAGGGCGCGGGCGTGCAGCCCCAGGCGGCGAGCAACGGGCATGCAGCCCCAGGCCGCGCTGCCTCATGGGTGTGCAGCCCTAGCGAGAGTGCCGAGGGTGCTGCCCCAGGCAAAGGCGACAGCCGTGCAGCCCCCGGATGACGGCGGCAGGCGTGCGGCCCTAGGCGAGGGCGCGGGCGTGCAGCCCCAGGTGGCGAGCAACGGGCACGCAGCCCCAGGCCGCGCTGCCTCATGGGTGTGCAGCCCTAGCAAGAGTGCCGAGGGTGCTGCCTCAGGCAAAGGCGACGGGCGTGCAGCCCCAGGGTGAAGGCGACGGTGTGGCCCTAGGCAGGGCGGGCATGCAACCCCAGTGAAGGTGGTGAGGGAGTCGCCCCAGGCGAAGGCAGCGGGCATGCAGCCCCAGTTGAGGGTGATGGGAGTGTCATGGCTGCGAGGGGAAATTGTCGCGGTACTGCTTTATGCATAATAGATCTCTCATTCGAAACTGACGTGAGTGTGGGAAAGCCCAAAGAGGGCAAAAAATAAACATATGTGGGTACAACATACCATATATGGTAGGTGGGGGGGGAGGGGGGTTTCAAACCCCGAAAAAAAAAAAGTTCGACATGTAGTCCTAAATTTTAGTCCCGCCACCCCCTTGGCATGTGCCCATCGGGCGTGGTTGTGTACAGTGCCCGACGTCACGGTAAGGCAGCTTCGTTGCCGGCTGTCTTACAGCTATATAGCACCTGAGTTTGGCTATGGTAGCTCTGGGAGTCTATATACCTTGATAGGTAGCTATGGCGAAATCCTTTTTTGCCGATGATCCTCGTGAACTCCCTCAAGACGGCCTCAAAAATATCAATATCGGTTACCAGTGGAGGGGGGGTGAATTTAGAGTATTCTGCTGTGAAAGTACATCGTCCCTTTATGGTAAACAATGAGAACCAGGAAGGGACAAACGTTTGCGCCCAGGAACGACTAAGACACAGCGAGAAAATATCGGTGAGTGCACGAAGGGAGACAGAAAACGTTGCGTACTCTCTTCGGCCTTTTTAATGTTGATATCAACGCGACGCGTAAGGTCCAAGGTTCTTGCTGTCACCAAACTACTCTCTTCTTTCATGAACATCGTGAACCGTGAGAGGGCATCTTCAACATCCGTCCTTCCCTTCAGCTTCCTCGCAAACTTTTCTGCATCATATTCAGCCGGGGGAATGCATCGTGGTGAGATCAACCATCAACTCACTGATTCGGCCCTCTGTCATCACCCTTGTCTGAAGCGCGAGTATGGAAAGTAACTGGGCCATAATCTTCCCGAGCAACTCCGTCAATTCAGTTGTCAGTGAGTTCCCAGTGTACACGTCCAGACTTTGGAGAATGAGGTGAATGCGTTTAAATAGATTGGTGAGTGTGCTGTAGCTCCCTGCAACATTCTTCGCGGCCTGAGGGTTGAATATTACGCTGATGCACGACAAGGGACGTTTGGAGGAGACTTACTGAGAGAAGGACATCGATGGCAGTAAAAAATATTCGAACAAGTGAAAACAGCTAAGAACTAGATGTCGAAGAACAGTCATGGAGAATGAATAAGGTGACTCACTAGGCTGATCCCTCCTGCAAGTGCTTCTGAATAGTTAAACAGAACACGGACTATCGGATCCAACGATTCCATCAACCCATCACCCCCATCAGATTTACCGATGGCCTGTGCTTGATTACGAAGTTCACCCAAGACATCCTCGGGGCCCTCAGTGCCAAGCCAATCCGTATGTTCATGAGCGTCTAGTCGCCTTCTTGTAATCCTCTGGTACTCACTCGAGGCGGCGGTAAAATGAGTGGTAAAGTTATCTGTTGGAGGGTGGATGCCTATCGTAGGGGTGAATCCAAAGTATCCTGCTGTGAAAGTACATTGTCCCTTTATGGTAAACAACGAGAACCAGGAAGGGACAAACGTTTACGCCCATGCACGACTAGGACACAGTGAGAAAATGTCGGTGAGTGTACGAAGGGAGACAGAAAACGTTGCGTACTCTCTTCGGTCTTTTTGATGTCGATATCGACGAGACACATAAGGGCCAAGGTTCTTGTTGCCACCAATCTACTTTCTTCGTTCATGAGCATCTCTAACTGTGAGAGAGCATCTTCAACGTCCGTCCTTCCCTCCAGCCTCCTCGCAAAACTTTCTGTGCAAAATTCTGGAGAGATTATGGACGAGAGTAGGAGTGGGAGAAAGACGATCAATTCTCTTAGGGGTCCTTCAGGACACTCCTTTTGTATTTACTGTACAAGTATCCTACTTTGATTTTCGGGGTTTTACTAAGCTAGCCCGAGGCGTTCCAGAACAACGCGGAAGTATAGTACTCTGACATGTGAAACCTAACTCGAGACCAAGGCAGAGCGCGTGAAACTTCGTACACAAAAGGCAATTTCTTACATAAGACGAATGCACCACTTCAAGAGGCCATAGCACGAACACGAAACAAAAGGCCATACACTCGAGAACAAAAGACCGTGTCTCTTCACGAGACATTTTGCACCACACCCCCGCACGCGCGACGAACGCCGAGGGATAGGGCATGTGCCACTACCTTCCAACGAGGTAGGGCTTTTGTTAGCACATCGGCAACCATGTCCTCAGTGGGACAATAAGCCAACGCGATCGCACCCTGCTTCACTGTCTGACGGATAAAGCGATAACGCACGTCGATATGTTTGGTCCGAGCGTGATAGTTATCGTCGGTGGCCAACTTGATGGCCGCTTGGTTGTCACAAAGTAAGGGAATGCAGGTGGGAGCCGAAGGATATATGTCCGAAAGTAACTGGCACAGCCATATAGCTTCTTTGGCTGCGTGCGTAGCCGCGACGTATTCGGCTTCTGCTGTGGACAATGTGACGAGTTCTTGCTTCTTCGAGCTCCAAGATACTGCACCGCCGTCCAAGATAAAGGCGTACCCTGAAACAGCTTTGCGGTGCTCCTGCATACCGCCGTCCGCGTCAGTATAACCCTCTAAGTCATGACGTTCGCCTCCGTATGTTAGTTCATGCGACCTCGTCCCAATTAAGTAGCGTAGAACGCGTTTTACCGCTTGCCAGTGAGCATCGCCTGGGTTGTCGAGGAATTGAGATAACGCTGATACAGCGTATGCGATGTCGGGGCGAGTGGCGATAGCGGCATACATGAGACTGCCTACCGCTTCACGATATGGCGTATTCTTCATACGTACGCTTTCTTCGGGACTTGCGGGCGCATCCTTTTTGGAGTAGATGGCCCCGGGGATCATAGGTGTCGCATAAGGCTTGGCTTCAGTGAGGGCGAAACGTTTTATGACGTCGTCGATATATGCTGTCTGTGAGAGGGAAATAGTACGCGCGGTACGGTTGCGAGTAATCTTGATACCAAGCAACCAATGAATTGGACCTAAATCCGTCAGTGCATAGCAGTTATTGAGTTTCTCTTTAAACTCTGTGATCATTTCAGCTGAGTCGCCGGTGAGCATGCAGTCATCAACGTGGACTGCTAGTATGAGCAAGTGTCCATTTTTGTGAACACAAAACACCCCCGGATCCGCCACGGTGATTTGGAAATCGAAGTTAGTTAACGCGCGAACTAATACTTCATACCATTTGCGTCCGGCTTGCTTCAAGCAGTATAATGACTTAATAAGACGCTTCACCGTGTCGACGTCGGTTTCATAACCAGGAGGGGACTGCATATAAATCTCCTCGTTCTCGTCCAGTTCGCCATTTAAGTACGCGCTGACGAAATCGAAACTTTCAATCTCCCAATCATGACGCGCGGCGATGGCGAGGATGATGCGGAAACTTGCTAGTTTCGCTACTGGGGAGTAAGTGGAGAAATAATCAACTCCGTACATCTGCGTAAAGCCACGGGCGACCAGTCGCGCTTTGTACTTGTCGATCGACCCGTCAGCTTTGCGCTTGATGCGGAAGACCCATTTTGACCCAACTACGTTTCTTCCGGCTGGACGCGGTACTGTCGTCCAAGTACCAGCCTTCTCTAGCGTGCGGATTTCTTTATCCATGGCCTGCTTCCACAACGGCCAATCGGATCGAGCGCGCGCTTCAGCAATTGTTTTTGGGTCGCTGTCCATGTTTGCAAGTACTTCTGAAAGATCATCAATGAAATCCGCTTGGAAGATAGCATCGAGCTCCTCTCCCGTCGTCCCTTCGCCAGCTTGAATACGCCTAAGTTGCTGCGAAGGTTGCGAGATACGCGTGGAACGACGCAGCACAGACGGTTGCGCGCTCGGACTCACGGGTACACTAATACGTCGGGGAGTAATAGTCTCTTCGACTTCTTCTTCTTCTTCGTCAGGTGGATGAGTAGGTGTTACGGGCGTAGGTGGTGGCGCCGCAGTAGGCGCGCCAGGCATCGGCGTAAATACCGGCGGTGGTACAGGTGCCGGCGGTGCTGCTGGTGCTGGCGGTGCCGCTGCAGGCTGCGGTACACCTCGGGCAGTTACAGACGAATAACTAGGGGGCGGAACATAAGTAGTAATGGTCGGAGAAACGAACTTGATATTGCGCTCGACAGAAACGCGTCTAGTTTCAGGCCAATATACACGATGAGCGTGTGTACTGTTGGCGTCGAATCCGATCCATCGGGCTTGACTAGCTCGGGCATCGAGCTTGAAGCCTGCGGGTTTGTATACCCAAATTGTTTGCCCCCACTCGGGTACGTTAGCTAAGTTTGGTTTCTGCCCATAAAGACGCTCATAAGGTGTGATGTTACCAAGAGCTCGTGTCGAAGCTCGGTTCTTCAACCATACTGCGAATTGAATAGCTTCGGCCCATAAGTTCTTGGGCAATTCGGCTTGGTGTAGCATAGCGCGAACGCGCTCTAACAGTCGGCGATTAAGGGATTCCGCAACGCCGTTATGCTGCGGAGTATCCGCGGTCGTAAGACGTCGCTCGGTCCCTTGCTGCTGAAGAAACGTCGAGAAATCGTTACCGGTGTACTCGCCGCCTCTGTCAGACCTAAGACGTTTGATTTTAACGCCGTGTTGCGTGTCCGCCCAAGCCGCGAACTGCTTGTACGCATCGAAAGCTTGATCCTTTGATCGTAGGATGTCGAGCTTCGTATAGCGCGTACAATCATCAGTGAATGTGACGTAGTACTTCCGACCTCCAAGACTCAATGTGGGTGATGGCCCCCATAAGTCTGAATGAATCTCGTCTCCAAAAGCTTCAGCCAAAGGTGTTGTCCGTTCCTTGCTTATAGCCTTGCGTGTCATTTTGGCATACTCGCACGAGTCGCAAGTAAAAGGAGGGAAATCGTCGATTAAGTGAATTCCGGTGACTGCATTAGTGCGGATGAGAGCACGGATAGAGTCGGGAGAAATGTGTCCCAGCCTCCGATGCAGCGTGAGAAGGTCGACGGATTCCTCCGTAGTGGCTGTCGCCGCAAGGCAACGCTCGACTTTGAACAAACCGTTATTGCTGACGGGAATGACACCAATCGTTTCATCATCATCATCCCTTTTGATCCTGCACATTCCGTTGCAGAAGTTAACTGAATAACCGGCCCTAACTATCTGGCCGATCGATACAACGGTTAGTGCCAAATCGGGCGCGTGAAGAGTGTCGCGCAGCAAAACGCTTGTCGAATTGGGGCCGTTCGGAACAGTTATTTGAAGATCTCCCATGCCAATAGCATGAAAAACCTCGTTATTGGCTGTGAGAATAGGGCGAGCATTTATTGGTTCGTACGTCACAAAGGACTTACGATGCGGGGACATGTGTCTCGATGCCCCCGAATCATATAATTCGCATGTTTCCACAGATCCCATAACGACGGCTGGCAAATGGTCATCATCAGCATGACCTTCGCTGCTATCGTTAGTGGATTCATCGGTAACGACAGCGGGCTCATCGCCATCATCGCCATCGTCTTCGGTATCGCCTAAGGCATCGATCATCGCCCAAGACTCAATATCCTGGGACGTTTCATCGGCCGTGGCAGTTTTGGCATCATCGCTGCCTTTCTTGTTACGCTGCTTCGGTCCTCCTCCTTCGTTTCCGCCGCCTTTCGCCCAGCACTGGGCCCTTGTATGGCCCTTCTTGTGGCAATTGAAGCATTCAATATCTCGCTTCTTGCCTTTCTTCTGGGTACTGGCGACCAACGCCTCGTCTTGGGCGTGACCAGCTCTGATGATACGTGAGTCGTACTCGTCAGTAGCTAACTTAATAACGACGCTAGGACTGGGGACCGTTCCAGCCATCTCAGCCGACGCTGATATTTGGCCGATGATATTGGAATAGGATTTTGGCAGCGAACCCATCAAGATTGCAGTATACTCGGGGTCGGGCACTGTCTTGCCCATGGACGCGAGCTGCTCTCGCATTTCTTTGAGCTTGATAAAATGCTCTCGTACGTTGTCTTCCTCGCCGCATCGCGTTGACTGAAAACGCTGACCAAGATTAACAAGGATAAGACTCGTACGTCCTTCATACAACAGCTTGAGGGCATCCCAAGCTGCCTTTGCTGTCGTCGAACTTTTGATATTGCTGAAGACGGAATTCGGGATTGAAGACGCGATCAAATGCATGGCGGCCTTGTCATCGGCTTGCCATCGCATTGCAGGAGTAACGTTGCCAACGTCGCCTACGGCGGTATACAGGGCTGTAGGGGAGTCCGACGTAAGGTGCTCGTGCCAGCCCTTACCGCCCAAAGCCCAAATAATATGATCGCGATAGGAGACCCAGTTCGCGCCGTCAGGTTGGAGTCTTTCAACAATAGTCTTGTAGTCGTCAGTCATAGTAATAAAGAATGTGCACGAAAGTATAAGTTTGAATGGGTTTTCTGGAGTTTAAACAGCTCCAGGGCCCATAACCTGGAGAGATTATGGACGAGAGTAGGAGTGGGAGAAAGACGATCAATTCTCTTAGGGGTCCTTCAGGACACTCCTTTTGTATTTACTGTACAAGTATCCTACTTTGATTTTCGGGGTTTTACTAAGCTAGCCCGAGGCGTTCCAGAACAACGCGGAAGTATAGTACTCTGACATGTGAAACCTAACTCGAGACCAAGGCAGAGCGCGTGAAACTTCATACACAAAAGGCAATTTCTTACATAAGACGAATGCACCACTTCAAGAGGCCATAGCACGAACACGAAACAAAAGGCCATACACTCGAGAACAAAAGACCGTGTCTCTTCACAAGACATTTTGCACCAAATTCAACCAGTGAAGTGCATTATGATGAGGTTACATCAGGAAAAAAAGTTTGCTACATAGTTGCGTGCCAAGCTATGTATGCTATGAGAGCCTATTGTGCGTTCCCTGCTCACTATATAGCCCTCTGGAGTCTACAGTCCTTTCTTGATAACTATATAGTACTATATACATAATTGAATAAACTATATTCACTACAAAGTGAACCGTATGGCTACATAAGCTATGTCAGATATGGACACTTACAAGTTACGAATGCGTTCAAGTCTATATATACAGTATATTTACGAGAAAACGCGTGCCTAAGTCTAATGAATTCTCGGAATTCCACTCACGGTTCACACTCTTTGGAAACTGTGGGATTAAGTGACAATTGCAGAAGATCTGTGTCACAGATCACTGCAGTGTAAGGGTGTCGATTTCGGGTTGCACACGCGAGGCTCGGCTCGCTGTTCTCGCACCGGGCGCGGATCCCCGAGAAGGTCGTGCTGCACCGCGAGTGGGATAGCACGGGTGCCACAGCGCGCCCTGTCGGGTGTCCAGGCGGGTGGGGTGGGCGTCGTGGTGGGAGAGGCGTGCGGCAGGTGCGAGTGCGAGTGCGGTTGCGAGTGTGCCGAGGCGCGGTGGGAGAACGTGGTGGTGGGAGGGGCGCGTGGTGGGTGCGAGTGTGTCGAGACGGGCGCAGAGAACGTCCTGGTGGGGAGGGGCGCGGCGGGTGTGAGTGCGAGTGCGAGTGCGGCTGCAGCCGTAAGTGCCGGTGTGAGCGATGCAAAAAGAGCTGCTCCTGGCCGTTTGTCGGGCGCGGATCGCATGCGTCGAGGAGGACATGGGTCCTTGCCTCGAAGAGAGCGAGTCGGGGCCAGGCACCTTGCCACCTTGCGGCCCCTCCCGTTCTTTCTGACACGCGTTTGAAAGACCCCAGCGATTTGGGGCACGATTCCGAATCCGAAGGCGAGGTGGCCGAGGCGCCGCAGCCGCGCACGGTCGAGGCCATGTGCAAGGGCCGGCAAGGCCAAATGGCCTGCACAAACGCGGTCGACCGAGACAGCAGGCCGCGGCCGCCACCCGTGGTCTTGAGGGGCGCCTCCTCTGGAGGAGCGCATCGCGTCGCCAAGGGGCCTGGGGCCAGAGGCAAGGGCGCACTTGAAGGGCCCCAATAGTTTGGGCCCGAGTCCGAGGGCAAGGCGGGCGAGGCGCCGCAACCGCGCACGGTCGAGACTATGTGCAGGGCCAAATGACCTGCACAAACGTGGTCGACCGAGAGACAGCAGGCCGCGGTCGCCACCCGTGGTCTTGAGGGGCACCTCCTCGGGAAGAGGGTGTCGCGTCGCTAAGGGGGCCCGGGGCCAGAAGCGAGGGCGCGCACTTGAAGGGCCCCAACGGTTTGAGGCCCGAGTTTGAAGGCAAGGCTGAGCCACCACAACTGCGCACGGTCGAGGCCATGTGCAAGACCAAATGGTCTGCACAAATGCGGTCGACCGAGGCACAGCAGGCCGCTGCCACCACCCGTGGTCTTGAGGGGTGCCTCCTTGGGAGGAGGGTGTCGCGTCACCAAGGGTGCCCGGGGCCAGGATCGAGGGCGCGGGTGATGCTGCCGCGCGCTGCGAAGACAGCCTGCCCATACACACACTCAGTTCCGGGGCACCAAGAAAAGGTGCCCACTCACCTCATAATCCCATGCCACCAGATTAGTGGCTAATCCTCGGAATTTCGAGCCCACAGAGTCGAGAACGAGGGGGTGTCCAGGCGTCGTCGTGGCAGGTGGCGAGGTTGACGCGTTACACCTCAGGCCTCAGGCCTCAGGCCCAGTGAAAACCGGCGCCGAGCTGACCTGAGTGAATCTGAGTTCATCAGCGTTCGGCAGCGCTCAGCTGACTTTTCGCAGTTTGAATCTGAGTCGTCTGTAACTTAATCCATCCTGTGGACCGCACATCGTACCGTTGATTGTAAGCCCATGCGCCCATGCTTGAACTTCGCCTCCCTCTCCCTTGTCCTGATGCAATATAATGGTGCTCTCGTCGCCAGCACGTGCCCTACAAAGCCATGCCTCCCGCATAGAAAACTCGCTGCCCACTTCCATTCCTTCCTTGTCTGGTCACACCGTGTCGAGCACCCTGCTTCCTTCCACAAATGCACAAATTTTACTGATTAACCATGTGTGTGTATATCCTGTGGTGTAGCTAACACAGCTCAAACGTTGTCACAGCATCGCTGTCCACCTCATACCCAGATCAACTCCTTGTCAAAGACCCCCAATATGCCGTGCGTCATACTTCAGGTAAATGAAATATATGCTCAAGTTTCTTCTTGTCCTACCCATCCATTTGAAGCTTCGTCATTGTCTCCTCAAGCTGTTCCCAGACACATTGACTCCTTCCTTGTCTGTCTTTGTCCTTAGGAGCAGAGTTCTTGTCTTGGGCACAGCAGACGAGCAGCTCGATGCATCGAAAGCATATGCCAATGACATTACCCTCGGTGCGCCCACAGTCAAGTCGACACTGGAGATAGCATGTGCACAGTCTTCCCGGACAACGTCGAGAATGGCCCTCCATTCAAGGGCATCCCTGGGTGCCTTAATTTGGACTCTGGCTGGGCCCTCGCTGCTCGTGGTGTCGAAGTGCTGACGGCGTGATCACTTTAGGGTGCAAGTCATTGGTGGTAACGCTGTTGCGGGTCTCATCTGAGAGGCTGGGGTGACGTTTGCTGATGGGTCGTCCATTGCATTGAGTATGACTTTATGCTCCTGAGCACAGCTGTCGGGCTCGTGTATGCGTATGGAATCAGCGTGCCTGTGATGTTCTGGGCCGCCCTGCGCTACCTGGGCATCAGGGAGGGCTGCGTGCCCTTCCTCTCAGCCATAAACTGAAACTCACACAATCTACGCCCACTGGTAGTGATGATGTCCATGGCCACGACAAGCCCAAGACGACGGCATCCAGACCCTTTATCAACTAACGACAGCCGATGAATCCACCCCCCAAAGGAACCTAGCAACCGCAACCGCAACCGCAACTACAACGACCACCCGAAGCCGCAACCCACATATATCCTCACCCTCCCCATTGGCCACCATCTCGAGCTCCGCAGCGCCATCTCAGCGCCGACGCCCTCCTGGCTCGCGCACGACCCGCCCATCGACGGGCTCGACCTGTCCATCGTCATCCGCCACGCCGCCTACACCTCACCCTCGGCGTCATGGCACTCACCCCGCTGCCGCTGCCCGATAGGAACAGCAACGACGACAGTGACGGTGACAGCGAGGGTGACCTTGCCGGCGCAACGGCGCTCTTTGCCACCCGAGCCCCATGCATCCGTGCAGTACTCACCGACAGTCCACTGTGCATGCTGCTTGGCTGGCTGGCCGTCATGCAGTTGGACCCTGCGTGCGCACATGTGCTTTACCTTGAGCTGGACCTCCGCTCTCCGGATGGCCATGGTCGAAACCATGGCAGTGTGGTGCCACGCCGTGTTCATATGGATCCCGGTGTTGGTGCGTGATTTATGCTTTGCTCATATGCCCTTCGGCTCATTTTCTTTACTGGCATTGGCTTCGCGCTGTCGGGATCTTTCTTAGTTGTGAACATCTACCCTCATCTCTGTATGTCATCTTATTTCGATTTCTCTAATGCCTTGACCTTGAGCCCATTAAATTGTAGGTGATAGACTTAGAGCAGGGGAGCAGGAGAGGGGGAGCAGGAGAGCCTGGAGAGCGAGAGCAGAGGATGTTCAAATGGGACTCAGTCGAACTCAGAGGTACTCAGTAAACTAATGTGTCTGTTATGTGTATGTACCAAAAATATATGCATCTGAAAGTCTCGGAATAGCGCAGCAGAACGCAGATGGCAACAGATTTTGGGTTAATTTTTATTCAGATTCCACTCAGAAGAACTCAGATTTCATCTGAAAAAGGGAAATTTTCTGACAAAGGCCGAGGTGGCCCGAGCACTCAGAGTACTCAGATCTTGTCGGATGAACGCGGCTCAGCTCAGTGCCGGTTTTCACTGGGCCTCAGGCCTCAGTACCAGTGTGAGTGTGAGCGGCTGAGGCCGCTAAAGGCGTTGGCGCAGAAACTCGTGATGACACGTCAACACACAAATGTCATGTGACACGTTCAAGTTGAAATTTTTATAAAGTCCGTTGATTCAACGAACGTTGAACGTCAACCAGTTGTTCTTACTCTCCCACTTCCTAACGTCTCACATTTCCCTCTCCCTAGTAGGGAGCATCTTCAGGTAAGGTTTTCTTTTTCTTTTTATGCAAAATAACCTGACGAGGTGTTTTTCTAGGTTTCGGTGGTGTTTTTAGCTGGGGCACAGCTGCCTGGAGCCGCTGTTCCAGCACTGGGATAGAATGTGAGTTCCTCGGAGGACCCTTGGCTCTACCCTTTTGCTTCACTCACAGATTTGCTCCATAGGTATGATGGAAGCCGAGCAGTGTGCCTTTTCGGCTGCTTGGTGCATGTGGGTGGACACGGCGTTGCCGAGATGCATGGCGCTGCCGTTCCTGACTTGGGCGCACCTAGGTGAGCCTCTTCCCATTCCCAGTGCATGACAATGTGGCGGCGACGTATGCGAACATGTCTGACATGCCCGTGCCTGTCTTGGCAGCGGTAAAGAACAACTTGGGGCCACAGGGTGGCGTTGCGTGCGCCTGGACGCGTATTGCGCTGACGTGATGGTGGTGCGGACGAGGTGGAGGTGGAGAGGGAGCGATAGGATTGGTGGATGTATAGGGAGGGTGAGGAGGATGGTGAGTGCGAGTGGGAGAGCGGGGAGAAGAGGGCGGATGCGGTGCCAGTTAAATGGCCTGGACCGTGTGAGTACATGTATTAGCAGTAGAACTTGAGCTAGTGGGCCACTACTCTGTATGGCATATCCGAGTTCTTGTGGTAGGGCCTGACTAAGGAGTAACACGGGTCACACCGTACCCGTCACCTGTGACACCATACCTTTGGCAGGGTTGGTGTCTAAATTACAGGAATATGTCACATGGTGGAGGACTGTTGGCTTGACGGGAGCCAGTCTGGGGCTGGGCACCTGCCATGCTCGCACCCTCCCATTCTTTCTGCCACACATTTGAAGGTCTGAGTGTGAATGCTGCGCGTGCGGGTGGATTGCAGGCGGCGTCAAGCACTCAAGGGCTCGTCCTTTGCCTCGATGAGAGCCAGGGCCAGGCATCTCACCAAAGTCACCATGCTCGTGGCCCCTTCGATTCTTTCTACCACACGTTTGAAGGACCGAGTGTGAATGCCGTGTATGCGGGTGGATAGCAGGTGGTGTCGAGCACTCAAGGGCTCGTCCTTTGTCTCAACGAGAGCCAGTCCGGGGCCGGGCATCTCGCCATGCTCGCAGCCCCTTCAATTCTTTCTACCATTCATATGAGGGACCGGGTGTGAATGCCACGCGCGGAGGTGAATCACAGGCGGCATCGGGCACTCAAGGGCCTGTTCCCTGCCTCAACGAGAGTCAGTCCGGGGCCGGGCACTTCCTATGCTCGCAGCCCCTCCCATTCTTTCTGCCACGCATTTAAAGGACCGAGTGTGAATGCCGCACGCAGGGGTGAATCGCAGGTGTCGAGGCACAGCTGTTTGGGGCACAATTACACTGGCAAGTCCGAGGGTGAGGCAGCTGAGATGCCGCAGCTGCGCAAAGTCGAGGCCAAAGTGCAGGGCCAACTGGCCCAAACTAAAGCAACCGACCGAAGCGGAGTGCGCCACACCACCCTGGAGAGGGCCGCACCCATGCCCTTGAGGGGGAGCTTCATAGGCAGGAGGCCGTGGTGTCACCAAGGGTCCCCAAGGCCGGAATTGAGGGTGCGCGTTTGAAGGGCCCCAGCTGTGTGGGATGCGATTCCGGAGTCTGAGGGTGAGGCAGCTGAGACGCTGCAACTGCACACAGTTGAGGCCAAAGTGCAAGGCCAACTGGCCAGCACTAAGGCGACCGACTGAAACACATCAGTAACTTAACGAAAAAGTTTTTGGCCATGGTTTGGTCTTGTACAAGACCAAACAAGACCAAACCAGACCAAAAAAGTCGAAAACTCACAACTCGAAAAGCCATGTCCAAATTTTCGCAATGGCTGTTGGTCTCTGGTGGCTCACCATTGCTCACCATGGCTCACAACCCGACAAGTCCTGACAAGTTCAAAACAGTGATAATATTAAAATCAATTGCAATCTACCTAGATCCGATCTACCCAATCCGATCTATCTAGATCCA